>CM076579.1:131107885-131315065 GCA_034641835.2 Pinus albicaulis
TGATGGGACCATTGGAGAGCAAGAAGGTTTCTATTAGGGCCTCACTATGTACCATTTTTACTATATATTTTGACACCACCTTTATAACCATGTTTGAAAAAATTCCATCGTCATTTTCATTCACTTTAACTCAAGGTATGTAAAATCCTCTTCTTTATTATATGTTAATCTGTTTACATATAATTCCATATTACTCTTATATTTCATCATTAGTAAAGTAGATTGTTCTTGTAAGTCTAAAGATCGAACAAATTATGTTTTGTCTTTGGAACAATCGACGGTTCATCGAAACAATAAAAATTTGTTGTAAATAATACGACTCCATTCTTGAAGCAGTCGACTCCGTTCTTTAAACTTGACCGGTGAGCACTAGGTTAAATCGCACCGGTAATTTGCGATTACCGGAAGAAGTATTTTTATGAGCAATTCCCATCAAGGCTCAACTACTTACTACGGTTAATACAAAATGAATGTCTTTTTGTATCTGTTGTAACGATATATTTTTATGGAAGAATGGAATAGCCATGTTTTAAGAAAGAAGAACAGATTTGGGATAAATATAGATTTTCTCTAATGTAATTGTAAGAGATGTCTCCTCTTTAAAAAGAGGAGACATCATCATTAGAAGGGAGTTCGAAAACTACAGGAGAACATTGTGTTTGAGAGGACAGGAGCTAGACTCCATTTGTAATGTATCATTTCTTTTGACAGATGAATAAAATTCCCTTTTGAGCGCTTCAATTTAATCCTTTCCCTGGGGAATCTTGTGAGAAGGAAAGGGCCCGCCTTCCTCACAAGATTCGCCCGACTGTTCCTGTAGTTTGTTAGATTTCTTTATGATATTCGCGCTTTACTTTAATTCTATTTGCTGAAACACCAGTTACACAGTTCTGTAGTTTATTGAGCATTCTGTTTCCTTTAACGCTGCATGTGTTTAGTACATTCATTCTTAAGAAGTTGAGAGATCTATTTCTGTTATTTGTTTGAATGTATGATTGATGCTGGGAAGCAGGTGCTGAAGATTCCTGTACAAAGGAATAGGGTCCTGTTCCATTGATTGCCTTTCTTTTCCCTGCAGTGTGATTAGAAACAGGAGACAGGTGCTGAAGGTTCCTGTTCATGGGAATAGGGTCCTGTTCTCTTGAGTTTATCTTTTCTACAGAGTGATTAGTGCCAGGCAGTAGGTGCTGAAGTTCCTAATTGAAGGAATAGGGTCCTGTTCCCTGTTATGGTTGATTGGTTTCCTTTCCTGCAGATTGATTTCCCTTTATTTGGATTACTAACTGCAATAGAGGAATTGCTTCTGCTATAACATAAGTAACTTCAGCTTTGATTAAACAGGGTGTGAATAATTAGATTTGTATGATTAATAATTGTGTGACTTTTTACTACAACATTATTTTTGCTTTTGGAATTGAGCATATCCAGTGCGTGGTTGCCTTTGGAATAAACAGACTTCCTCGGGTTGACAATTTATGTGGAGCTTGAATTGTTAAAACAATTAAAGTGACCAACATTTTGGCGCCGTTGCCGGGGAAGGCAATTATAGATTTCAAAAGCATTAATATTTTCTTTCTAGATGTGCAGATTGTATGAGAGGACGCGGAAACTAGAAGAAAACTAACCCCACAGGTGGCAAAGGCAAAGGAAGGGGAGGAAGAAAGACTTTCATTGACGAGATTGTATCAAAGGTTGAATCATCACAGAGATTAAGTTCTTGAAGACCAAAACTTCAGCACTCCCCTCAATCAGATTACAAAACAGAGGAAGTTGTGGGTCCTGAAAATATAGAGGAGCCAGTGATTAAAGAACCAGCAGTCAGTGCTGGAGAGTCAGAAGAAAGTGCTAGCAAATCAGCAGAGCACATTGAGGAAATAATAGAGAGTATTGGACGACCAGTGGAAAACATTGAGGAGCCAGTAGAAGATCTTGACGATCGAGCAAGTGCAGTAGGAGAACAGCCAATGGAAGGAAACAATGAAGACTTCTTTGGTGGAGGACATGTAGATCCTGAAGGAGAAGGAAAGGATGAAAATTCTCTCTCTACCTTGGGATTTCCTATTAGTGATCTCCCTAGAGGAACAACTCCTATGAAGAATATTCCATTGTCAGCTTTACCTAACTTCCATGGTTTATCCTCTGAAGATCCGGATGAATTTATTTTTGAATTTGATATATTATGCAGAAGTTATGATTATGTTACTAATGCTCAAAATTTGAAACTGTTTCCAGCAACCTTAAAAGGAAATGCTTTAAGATGGTTCATGAGCCTTGGGAGTCAGGTAATCACAACTTGGGAGCAGATGAAACATAAATTTCTGCTTAAATATCAAGACTACTGCCGGACGAGAGAAAAGAAGGATGAACTATTCAATATGGCACAAAAGTCGGACGAGAATCTGGAGGACTATGTAGAAAGGCTGCAGTACAATATACAGAGATCTGATCATCCGAATATAAGTAAGGAAATTCGCAAAACAATATTACTTAGAGGTTTAAGGGATGATTGTTTAGACATGTTAAACATGCTTGGCAAGGGAGATATATCTAAAGAATCATATGATGAGATTGTTGAACTTTGTAAGAGGTGTTCAAGGGGAGTTGCAAGGAACAGAGTAAGTAATAGAGATCCCACCTATTCAAGAGTGCAGAAATCAGCTAGTGGGGGAGCAACAAGAGCTGAAATAGGTAATCTACTTGAAGAATTTAAAACTGAGATGTTAAGTTCTTTTGCTTCACAAATTGACACTTTGCAGGTTAAGAAGAAGCAGGCTGAAGCAGAAGCAACTCTGGCTGTCTTTTGCCCGAAGTGCAGAGACAAACATCCACTAAGGGAATGCCCATTGGACAAAATACCAATCTGCACCCTTTGTGAGAAAGATCATGAAACAAAACAATGTCCATCTCTACCAGGAATAAAGGCAGCATTGCAGCCAACGGAAGAAGAAGCTGAAGCAGTTTACTTGCTAACTCAAAGAAGACAATGGAAACCAAAAGGACAAGGTATGAATTCTAGTATGCCATTTAATCGTTGGAATAATTATTCTGCTTTCGGTCAAACAAATTACCCTCCCTTTAATCAAATGCAATACCCACCCTTTAATCAAATGAATTTCCCACCCATGCAACAATCAAACCCTCCCTTTTTTGATCCTAAAATGTGGACTCCTTGGCCTCCACAGCAGCCATCTTCTTTTAACCCTTGGAATTCAAATTGGAGAAGCCAACAACTCCCGTATCCAAATCAATTGCCTCAATTCCAACAACCACTTCCTCTGCCATCAAATGCTCCGCCAAATAACCAAATGAGACCCCAGCTACCTGTGCAACCAAATCCTAACCCCAATAATAAATTTGTGCAAGTCATTGATATTCAGAATCAGTCTATATTTCCTACTATGCAATGTAATGATATTCATTTAAGATCCGGGAAAATAGTAGAGCCTATTATTGATGATATAACTTCTTCTGATTCTGATAAAGAGGAAACTGAGAAACATAAGAAAGCACAACCACCCTCTAACAAGGGTATTGAAATAATAGAACCACCATTCCCCGAGCGTTTGGTTTTAACTAGAACGCTTGAAACACCTGCTTTTAATCTTTTAGGGGAATTGCAAAACTTGTATGTTAAAATTCCACTTTTACAAGCATTAAGAGATGTACCAATTTATGCCAGAACAATAAGGGATATTTGTGTTAAGAAACCCGGTAGGAAAACTAAAGATCCCCTTACAGTACATGTGATGGGTGATTTATCTGCATTAATGTCCAGAAAAACCCCTCCTGTGAAATATGGTGACCCCGGCCATCCTACCGTGACAATTCAAATTGGTAAAACAATGATTCCTCAAGTTCTGGTAGATTTAGGTGCTGCAATAAACATAATGACTCTTGAAACTTCACAGTTGTTACAGCTGAATAACACAATCAGAGATACACCTACCATTCTAGAGTTGGCTGACCGTTCTACAATTAAACCTAAAGGAGTTGTTGAAGATCTACTTATCTCAGTTGAATCCTGGAATTACCCAGCTGATTTTGTTGTATTGCAAACTAAAACAAAGCTGGGGGGACATCCTTTAATTCTGGGGAGGCCATGGCTGGCCATAGCTGATGCCTTTATTAGTTGCAGATCTGGTTCAATGACAATTTCTAATGGTTATGAAACCAAACAACTTACTCTTTATCCTCATGCTACACCCATAATTAATAATGAAGATTCTATGTGGATGGATTATGATGATAATGCTGTTCAACCCATTTTAACTATTGGACAAGCCTTAACTCTTAAAGACAATACAGAGGATGAAATAATTAATAATTTTATTTGTGAACCTTCTTCTGTAATTGATGAAACACACAATCAATTGACTGCAATTTTTGAAACAGATACCCAAGAAAAGATTGAATCTGAAGACTTATCTCAAACATTAACCACCATCTCATCTAAAAGCATAACAGTTGAAATTGAACCTGGAAAGACATTAAACATAAATCTTGATCTAACAGTTGCTGAAACACAGCAGTTAATGAAGTTATTGCATGAATATAAGGAAGCATTTGCATGGGATTACACAGATATGAAAGGGATCTCTTCTGAATTATGTACTCACCGAATTTACATTAAAGAGGGATGCCGACCAGTCTGTCAACCCCAAAGACGAATGAACCCTAATTTACGAGAAATTGTTAAAGAAGAACTTCAGAAATTGCTTAATGCAGGATTTATATACCCCATATCTAACAGTGAATGGGTTTCCCCATTGGTAATTGTCCCTAAGAAAAACGGAAAATGGAGAGTATGTGTTGACTACAGAGCCTTGAACAAAGCTACTCAAAATGATCACTTTTCTTTACCCTTCATTGATCAGGTGTTGGATAGTCTGGCAGGGAAGAAATTATTTTCTTTTCTAGATGGATTCAGTGGGTATAATCAGATTAGAATTGCACCCCAAGACCAAGACAAGACCACTTTCACTAGCCCTTGGGGAACTTTTGCTTATAGAGTTCTTCCATTTGGGCTATGTAATGCACCAGCAACTTTTCAGAGGGCTGTTATAGGAATTTTTTCTGATATGTTGAATGACTCTATGGAAATATTTATGGATGATTTTACTCCTTATGGTGTGTCTTTTGAAGATGCATTACAAAATCTTGAGAAGGTACTTAAGCGTTGTATCCAAGCTCACCTCTCCCTAAGTACTGAAAAATGTCATATGATGATGAGTGAAGGAGTAGTGCTTGGAAATTTTATTTCATCTCAAGGTATTCAGGTAGATCCATCTAAAATATTGGTCATTCAGAATCTTTCTGTTCCTAAAACACAAACTGATGTGAGAATTTTTCTAGGGCATGTTGGATACTACAGAAGATTTATTAAAGATTTTTCTAAGATAGCTTCTCCATTATTTGTGTTGCTTATGAAAAATGCTAAATTTAAGTGGACTAATTCTTGTCAGAAAGCCTTTGAAGAACTCAAGCATCAGTTATCTACTGCTCCTATTTTGAGGGGACCTGATTGGGCCCTCCTTTTCATGTGTCTTCGTGCTTGGACAACATAATTAGTGTCTTGGAACCAGAGAAAATCTCTTTCATATTACTGCCTCTGCTTTATTAAGAATATGACCCTGCTTTGAGAGCTTAATTGTACGATTCTGAAAAGGGGTTTCTTAGGTAATTAATGCCACGGTAATAAATTTCGCTTGCTATATCATGGTTATTCTGCTTTTGTGCACAAACCCCTTGAGCTATTAATTATTTAATGAACAAATCTGTTACAAATGCTAGAGTTACCAGATGGCTATTATTACTGCAGGAATTTGATATCACAATTGTAGATCGGCCTGGTAAAGAAAATGTGGTGGCTGATTTCCTTTCACGGTTAAAAACTGACAATGATATTCCAGTAGATGATTCTTTTCCTGATGAGTATTTGTTTGCAGTTTCTGCTCACTCTCCATGGTATGCGGATATTGCTAATTATTTGGTTGCAGGAAAATTACCATCACACCTGTCATACAGAGAAAAGAGAAGAATTGTTCAACAAAGTGCCAGGTATAGTTGGATAAGTGGGTGTCTTTTCTACACAGGGCTTGATCAGGAAATCCGAAGATGCATTAGGGAAGATGAAGTGTATGACATACTAAAAGCTTGTCATGATGGCCCTTGCGGAGGGCATTTTGCTGATAAAAGAACAACACACAAAATTTTGAGGATGGGTTACTATTGGCCCTCATTATTTAAGGATGCAAAGAAATATGTGAGGGCTTGTGACAGCTGCCAGCGAATGGGTCAACCCAATCATAGAGATCAAATGCCATTAAACCCCCAGGTAGTTTTCGAACCATTTGAAAGATGGGCCTTGGATTTCATAGGACCCATTAATCCTCCATCCAATCAAAGAACTTATATATTAGTCTCTACAGACTATATGACTAAATGGGTGGAGGCCAAAGCACTTATTAGAGCCAATGAAGAGGCTGTCCTAGCTTTCTTATTTAGAAGAAATCTTCACTAGATTTGGAATTCTGGGGGCTAATTCTGGATGGAGACCTCCCTTCAACTCTCATGGTTTTAAATCTACCCTTCAAAAATATCATATTCATCATAGAATGACTACACCATACCACCCCCGAGCCAATGGGCAGGTGGAAAGCACAAATAAAGTAATAGAAGCCATTCTAACTAAAACAGTGAAGGACAACCGGAAGGATTGGTCTCAAAGGCTCCCTGAAGCACTATGGGCTTACAGAACTACTTGGAGAAACACTACAGGATTTTCTCCCTATGAATTGGTTTATGGTAAAAATGTTGTTTTTCCTGTGGAATTTGAAATTAAAACTCTAAGAACTGCTTTAGCTGTTAATCTTGATTTGACTGATGTGCAGACAGCTAGGCTGCATCAACTTCTTGAATTGGATGAAAAGAGATTAGATGCCATTCACCAAAAAACCATGATTCAAAAACAGAGAATGAAGTGGCGTGATAAAATTATCAAACACAAGCAGTTCCAAAAGGGTAATTAGGCCCTATTGTATGACTCTCGGTTTGAAAATTTTCAGGGTAAGCTACGTACACGTTGGCTTGGACCATATGAAGTAGATGTTGTTTTTCCTAATGGAACAGTAAGACTTCTAACAATTGATGATTCTAAAACACCTCTACTAGTCAATGGTCATAGGCTTCGTTTGTACCAGCGCCCTATTTCTAAAGAGGATTTCAAGACTGCTTGCATGACTGATACACATTATCTTTTTCTAGGGGAGTCTTCTGCTCCTCACAACATTTAATTTTCTGCACTTTATTTTTAGTATTAGATTAGATTTAAAACTAATAATCCCTGTCAAGGGTTGGCATGTTACAATTGAATTTTGCAGATTCTGGAAAAAATCATTAAGGAGGACAGATTCATCACAAAGAAGATCTGAAGCTTCAATCACGGAAGCTTGTTCCCTTCATTTCAACCCATTTCCTAGCAATATCCCTTTTATCCCATTTCTACATTTTTCCTTTTTCCATTTTCCCACTTCTACCATTCCTGAAATATCATCCTTCAGCTAGTATTTCCCATTCATTACTGCTGAAATTATCCCTTATCAAATACTTCCCCCACTTTTCTTAAATCCAAATCATTATATCCCATTTTCCTGATTTTTCCCATTGCTGAAACACTAGTTTCAACAACATGTGATTCATTTTTCCGTTGCTGAAACACCAGTTTCAGCAACCTGTCATTTATCTTTTCATCATTAAAACATCATTTCTTTCCTCTGCTATACAAGCTTTTCAGTCCTCCACTTTTACTCTTCAGATCCTTTGGGTGAAAATTATTCAGTATTGAGCAGATCCTGATATGCTCCTGTTCTACATTTCAGAGAAATCTACAGATTCTTCCATTAATATCAAGCCATTATGAAGCACTCTATACTTCGAATTCTAAAGGCAAAGGTAAAAATATAAGGTATATGGTTTTTATGTAATGCAGTTAAATAATATTTTAAAGAGAGGATCTTGCTCATAATGATTACAATCTCCACACGCTTAAACATCATTGCACCATACGTAAGGGGGGGAATTTCGAAAACTGAATCATCATTCCAAACCATCCAATCCTCCGTCACTTTTCATATCTATTATTTCCGCCGTCATTGAGACTCCATATCCTCTGTTGCAACAATTAGCTTGACCAAAGCCTATGTTTCTGTTCTCTGCGCCTCTGCATGTGACTCAAGCTAGTAGCTATGGGAGGGTCGGCTATCAGACACGAGCCTGGTTCGATAACTCTTCTCGAATTGTTCCCGGAGGCCTACCAAATTTTTCAACAAGCAGGATGGACAACATACTTTGAAAGGTTAGGAGAATTTGATCAGCAGCAAGTTTTAGAGTTCGCACAGAATCTTCAGGGGAATTATTCAGTGGTTCAAGGGGTCCGCATTTTAGTTACAGAGGAGGACATAGCTCAAGTTTCAGGTTTTCCGGTTATAGGGGCTCGCTGGTTCAGTAGGAAGCAAGTTATTTTAAATGCACAGCAAGATTTTCTTCTTCCAGAGGAACCGGTTGAACTTAAAGGCCGCGGTATAAGTCTGCATTCCTTACCTCGACCATGGCCAACAGTAGCTGAATTCATCAAGCACTACTTGACATGCGAAGGGCGTTACCAGGTAGTCTATCAACACGACTTCGTTTTGATGAATCATTTGAGGCATGGTCGATTAGTTAATATTCCCTATTATCTGCTTGGTTGTATCAAAAACATGTCATATTATTGCAGACGGGTTAAATTCCCATTGTTATCCCTTACACATCATCATTTATGCCAATTATTAATTCAGAGGGGTTTTGCTCAGCAAAACCCCCCTCTGAATAATCCACTCCTCATTCCCCAGCAAGCCAAAATTCTCCAACAAGCCGGAAGTTCCCAAGAAACTCCTGAGAGTTCTTATGAAAGGCAACTGGACAATATCCCAGACTCCCCAGTAATTCCGTCCTCAGAACTAGTTGACCTACCCCCAAGTTCGTCCCACTTAGTAGAGTCACCCCTTCCCACTATTCCTATCCCTAGCGATGACTCTCCAACACCCCCATCTCCACCTACTCATAAAAGAAATAGACGAACCCCAACAGTCTCTGTCTCAAAATGACAAACAAGGGCCACATCCCAAATTTTCACTTCTTCCGAAAGCCCTTCCCCTAGAAAAGAATCTTCTCCTACAAAGAAAAGGAAAGACACTGACTTCTTTGCTTTCCTACCAAAAAGGAAAATGAAAATGATTGTTGAAACAGGAGTTACTCCCATTTCCCCTGACCCTGCCACTATCCTGTTAAAACTTCAATCCTCACCACCATTCCAAATTCCCCAACCCGTCTCATCCGATGCCACTGTCACACAAGAACCAGTGGCCCGGGATAACATGACATTGTTTATGGCTCAAACAGTGACTGCCACACAAGAACCAGTCACTTACCCAGAGGCTGAAACACAAGAACCAGCCACTGTGGTACAAGAATCATACACCAAGCATGATAATATAGGGAAACCAGCTGTAGCTGCTCCACAAGAACCAGCTACAGCTGGGGATCAGCAGAGAACTCCAGCAGAATCAACCAGCACACAGGGTTCACACACTATGGCATCTTTATTGGAGGAAAATGAGTTTTTGAAGTCTGAACTAGAGGCCTATAAGAATGAATTAATCATGGCACGAGAAGCCTTTGATAGAGAATTGAATCTCTACATGCTAGCACACACAACATCAGCACAAAATAAGGATCCATGCAGAGAATACATGTGCCATGAGTGTGGTAATATTTACCAACAAGCAGGATACAAAGTAGTCAAAATTCAGGTATCTGAGGCATCTACATCAGCTGCAATTAAAGAAGAACGCCCTACTGCTCCACAAGAACCAGTAGGGCTCTCAAAAAGTCTGGAAAAAGAAACTAAACCACAGATATCTCGCCCTGTGCTAGTCAGCTCAGCCACTCAGACAATGCCCCAACCACAGATATCTAGCCCTGAGCTAGTCAGCTCAGCCACTCAGACAATGCCCCAACCACAGATATCCAGCCCTGAGTTAGTCAGCTCAGCCACTCAGACAATGCCCCAACCCAGTACTTCTAATGTCGGGACACAGACCCTGCCATGGAAACAATTAGAACTTATGAACAACTGGAAGAAACAATATGTTGTAGATCAAGATAAAATATTGCAGCAGCATAAGTTGGCATGGCAGAATCACATGTATGCCAACTGGGATATTTGGGAATAGAAATTGCAACAGCTCAGGGATTCCAAGAAAGAAGTCAAGGAATCAAAGGAAAAGTTGGTTTTGATGTTTTCATTAGTGCAAAAATTGATGGCTACCCGAAAACCCTCCGTGAATTATTCTCTCTTCCTCTCTGAACGTTTGGTTTATTTTCAATTGAAGGCAATAAAGGATGGCAGACCTCATGAATTGCTTACTACGGAACAATTTGTTAAGACTTTTTCTGAGGCCCCTGAAAGTGACCAACATTTTTTGTGTGAACTTTATCTCCATAATGAGGCCATGCCTGAGAATAGAAAAGTCAATCTCACTCCAATTGTAGGTGATGTACAAATAAGGGCATTCGTTTCATTCCTGGCCAATCAGCTCACCTGGAAAACTGCGTTTATTGCAAGTAGGCATAATGAGGAGAATAGGCTCCTTTGGATTAGACCGGAACCTTTAAGTCCGGCCATGTTTGTAGCACAATATCACCAATTCTTACATAAGCCAGGAATGCACAGGTACATACAACAACTACAGGCTTCAACACTTTTAAAGTGTCTATAGCTAATCAGAGTAAAGGAGGCTGCTGCATTGAATGCCAACACTATGTTTTGGCAGCAGTCATGTAAGGAAAGACAAGAATATCACCCTTTCAGCCCTGATAATCTTCAAGCTGCACTTTCCAGGGTACCTAATTACATCAGATGTATTCGGCATTGTGGAGAAAACTGGATTGGTTACCATTTTCATTTTCCAATTCTATGGATGCCTACAGAAAAATACCAGTGTCACTACCAATTGGTTGACAGGGATGAAGCTGTAGCATGGCAGAAATTGCAGAAAAATCGAGGATTCCGAACTCCGACAGAAGCCACCTTCTCCAGCTACTGCTTGAGCAACTTGCATGCACAGAGTCAGTACTTAGACTCTGACTCTGACTAGGAGTTGCCTGAGGACATGCAACCCTTTCAGCTGGGGGGGATGTTAGGACCTCACTATGTACCATTTTTACTATATATTTTGACACCACCGTACCTTTATAACCATGTTTAAAAAGGATTCCATCATCATTTTCATTCACTTTATCCAAAGGTATATAAAATCCTCTTCTTTACTATATATTTAATCTGTTTACATATAATTCCATATTACTCTTATATTTCATCATTAATCGAAGTAGATTGTTGCTAACATAAGTCTAAAAGATCGCAGATAAATTATATGCTGTGCTGGAACAATCGGCCGTTGCTGAAACAGTCAAACTTCGTTGCTGAAACAGTCGACTCCGTTGTTGAAACAGCCAGCAGGCACGCAAATTCCGTCACTATTCGTAATTTGCGATTCTGGAAGAGTATTTCTTGGAACAATGGAAACAACATGAAGACGTGGTTACACGGATTATTCTGAAGATAGTACTCTTTTTGTATCTGTTGTAACGATATCTTTTTATGGAAGAACAGAATAGCCCTGTTTTAAGAAAGAAGAACAGATTTAGGGATAAATATAGATTTGCTCTACTGTAATTGTAAGAGATGTATCCTCTTTAAAAAGAGGAGACATCATCATTAGAGGGAGCTCGAAACTACAGGAGAACATTGTGTTTGAGAGGACAGGAGCTAGACTCCATTTGTAATGTATCATTTCTTTTGACAGATGAATAAAAGTTCCTTTTGAGCGCTTCAATTTAATCCTTCCCTGGGGAATCTTGTGAGAAGGAAAGGGCCCGCCTTCCTCACAAGATTCACCCGACTGTTCCTGTAGTTTGTTAGATTTCTTTATGATATTCGCACTTTACTTTAATTCTGTTTGCTGAAACACCAGTTACACAGTTCTGTAGTTTATTGAGCATTATGTTTCCTTTAACGCTGCATGTGTTTAGTACATTCAATCTTAAGAAGTTAAGGGATCTATTTCTGTTATTTGTTTGCATGTATGATTGATGCTGGGAAGCAGGTGCTGAAGATTCCTGTACAAAGGAATAGGGTCCTGTTCCCATTGATTTCCTTTCTTTTCCCTGCAGTGTGATTAGAAACAGGAGACAGGTGCTGAAGGTTCCTGTTCATGGGAATAGGGTCCTGTTCTCTTGAGTTTATCTTTTCTACAGAGTGATTAGTGTCAGGCAGCAGGTGCTGAAGTTCCTATTTAAAGGAATAGGGTCCTGTTCCTTGTTATGGTTGATTGGTTTCCTTTCCTGCAGAATGATTTCCTTTTATTTGGATTCTTTGAGCCATTTGGTTTTGCATGCTTGGGAGGGAGTATTTGAGGACAGATTTATTGCAGATTATTTTAAGCAGTGCTAGGAACTATTGATGAAGAGGCCACAAGAGGATGAGGGGAGGAATTTTTCTCTCCCTATACATTTTCTTGAGGACAAGCAACATTTTGGAGGGGAGGACTGCAATATTCCAAATATTTAGCCTCCAAGATAAATGGAATATTATAGTTGTTTTATCACTAGGTCGACAAAAGAAATGGGTTGGGAGGCCCATAAGTCTCTTGAGAAGCAATAAAAACACTTCAAGTGTGAAAGGAGACCTTTGTAGCAGCTAAATAAAGCTCCTCCAAGTGTGAACAGGGTTTGGATCATGTTGATTCAGTTAAATTTGACCATCGACTTTGACCAAGTCAACAACATTGATAAGGAGGAGTGGAGATCAATTAGAGAATAACACAGTTTTGGAGGGAGATGGATCTCATGGAGGAAATGACCTAATTGAGTGTGTTAGACTCCTATACCAATAGGTGTCATATATCATGATTGACTTGATGAGCTATGTAATATGTTCATACCTTTTCTTGTTGCAAAGGTTTTCCATATTGTCAAAAAATCAAAAATTAAAAATGTAAAGAGGGTATACCCTAAAAGAAAATCAATTGGCAAAAAATAAAATGGCCAAAAAATGAAAGAAAATGAACCCCACCAAAAGAAAGGCCAAGAAAGTGCACAAGTCTAAGTGCCACTACTTTTTGATCTTATGTAAACAAAAAAATTGTGTGCAACTTGTATCTTATGCCACAATTTATGAACATTCAAATAGTTTAAGCTTGGCTAGTTCATCTTTCAATTTATGTTTTAGATAGAGAATAAAATTTGACCAAACTGTTTAATCTTGGCAGATAAGTAGATAGGTAGAGTAAATAAAAGGAGCTCAACAGTTTAATTTGAGCCCTTGGATGTAATAAGGTTAGAATTAGATAGATTTATACATGTAAAAGAAAAAATGTGATAAGGGTTTTCCACTCTAAGTGCACCCTAATAAAGAAGAAAAAATGGTGGGGTAAATTGGGTAGGGTAGGTAGATGTTGTTGCAGAATTACATGTGATGGATGATGAATCTAGATGTGTTAAATCTTTACTTTCATCACAAGTGCAAAGGCAGACACTACACTGGAAGAATTTCAAGAAAAGCAAAGTCAAATTATTAACTTTCT
This sequence comes from Pinus albicaulis, assembly GCA_034641835.2. NCBI lineage: Eukaryota > Viridiplantae > Streptophyta > Pinopsida > Pinales > Pinaceae > Pinus > Pinus albicaulis. Next base: position 131,121,571 of record CM076579.1, read on the forward strand.
CATTTTTCCCTAAAAAGTTCACTAATTTTCCCTAAGTACTAAGGCATTTGAAAATTAGAGGGGCTCAAGGCATTTCCTTGACTTTTGGAGGGACCGGACCCTCGGCCCAATAATTGGAAAAACCTAAGTACTTAAAAGCATTCATAAATCATTCATTCACTTCCACAAGACAATATTTTCCTAAGTAAAATCCTATTTTACTTAGGGAAATTTCACAATATTTCATAAAAACCCTTTTCATTCAAGCATAAGTTAATTACATAAACCTAATGTTTTTATACTTAGCGCTTTCATTCCATTTTCATATTAATTTCTAACTTTATTATTTAATTCCCTATATGACTCAACCCTTTCCTGTATTATTTTAATTAATAAAATTCCCAAATTATTATTATCCCGCCCCTTTAGTTGAAAAATAACCATACAAGTGTGTTAATTGTGATTAATTGGTTGAATTTCTGATTAATTAAAAACACAACACCTCGCCGTATAAAAGGGATTAATTAACCCTCATGGTTAATTAATAACCTATTCCACCAATCAAATCTCCCCCGATGTGGTTAAATTATGTTTGATTGCATTGGGCCCGCTCTTTATCTTTCCGTCATCTCCCTTTCCCGACGACCATTCGATCAACCAGCCCGCGATCTACGGTTGTCATCCATATCGCTGTGCTTCCCCATCCGAATGATAATGCACGATGGCTAAGCAGTTTTATGAACAGTGCCATGCCACGTGTCATGTATTATATGGAATCGCTCACCCTTTGCTAAAAACTGCCCGTCCCTGAAAGCTGTGCGATGAATACCTTTTACGGCTTGCCTCCCATGTCAAAGCAACCGTACTTACTGACGTCATTCATTAAAAGAATAAAAAACCTGCCAACCTTTCAATTTGCAAATAAAACACCAACGCACGTCATTTTCATTATTTTGCACAGTGACCAGTGTCCCATGCAGAAAATTCCAAAACCAACTGTCGAAGATTGTCAACCGCCACCTTGCTGAGGAAAATTGCAGTCGAGCAATCCAAAATTCATCAGCCATAGCCAACACCTGTTTTCGTCACTGTTATTTCCTTGAAAACAGGTATTTGCCCAAATTCCCGTTGAGATCTGCAAAATCTTGGTTTTTGTTTTCATTCCACATGAAAAAACTGAAACAGGGTTCAAGATTGGTCTTTATTTCATTCCTCAATTCCCAAAATTGCAATTGTATTCCTAAACCTGTGATTGTGCCTATCTTTTTCATCAAAACCTGAATTCATTTCTGAATCCACAAGAACCAGAAATGGAAATTCCCGTGGCTTTTAATGTTTCACCCCTGAATGCCCCTCACAGATATTTAGACTATCTGACTCTAGTAGATAGGGATTTCCAAATTAAAGACCTCGTCCTTAGTGAAAATCCTCTTCGAATTTTTTGCCACTGCAGAGATAGCTACCTGAACGGCTCTGACATTTTTGGACTATGGGAATCCAATATTCTAATGCATATTCTCCCCTCAGTCCACATTTTTCTTGAAATAATCTATTACTGCCATGCCAATTATGATCCCAATCACTGAGCAGTCATGTCCCCGAGTCAAACCATCCTTTTCCCAATAACTCCTCAGTCTATCAACGAAATGTTACAGTTCCAGCCTGGTCAAGCCCTAACTCCCCTTTCCATGGGAGATTTACTTGAGAAATCGGCCAATTTATCCCAAGAAGAGTTGAATCGCCTCTGCCAAACTTTTATGTTGCCTGAACATCAGCCCAAAGTCCCTCCCCCCTACGAATATACCTTTTTCATTGATGTGGGCAAACTCATTTTGAATATGATATCTTCTGTAATGGGTTTCAACACTAGTCAATATTTTGATCAATTAACCCTAGTATTGTTCCCAATTTTTACCCCTGGACAGCCCCCTGCTGTCAAATATGATTTTTCTTCCTACATTGCTGATAAAATCCATGATCAGTTCATGAGATTGGAAAATGAAAGAGTGTTCAAATATTCCTCTGTTATATACCATCTCATGCTTTACTATCAATCAGAGAGTTTCCCTTTCCATGTCATGAAACTTGATGCCAAAGGAACTCCTAGGTCTGTAATTTTTTGGTCTGCAATCACTCATAATTCCTCTAATTCTCCTTCTTCTTACACTGAGTTCATTGACATATTTGTGCACCCTGCAACCACCTTATTAATAGGAGTCTCCCCTCCTAGGGTCAATAGTGACATCAAGAAAATTCTCCAACTTTCCAAGCAATACAGGATAGGTGATTGGTACCTATACCGGAATCATACAGAAATTAGAATATATGGGTGTGAGCTATGTCCTTTCAAGTTACCAAAATATGTCCCAATGAGGCTCTTTGCCTTAGAATATTTCAGACAGATGATAAATTCAGACATAGTCCATTTTTAAAAAGCTCAGCTCAGAATTAAGAGTCAATTAGGTCCTTTTGTCTGAAATTATAGGGATGTAGGAAAATAAGCTGAAAAAATCTTAGAAGACTATCTCAAATTGAAAAAAAGTTTCTACTGGGTACCTTATGACCCAAATAGCTTTATTTGTGATAGGAGGATGAAAAACAAATTGTCACCATACCTTCATCATAGAATTCCAGAAATTGGAAAATATGCCAATATGGATGAATGGATGGAAAGGACGTTGATAGAACAAGATAGTGAACAGGTCAGTGTTGAAAATGTTATGAAAGATCTTGAGAAAATACTTGACCTGGATTCTTTTGGACAGGTGCAAAGACCAAGAATTGGTCCTTCTTCTCCTGGAACCTCTCAGCAAAATTTACAGGAAATCAGTGCATCAGCCACAATAGCATCTAAAGGGAAAGAAAAGGAGGTTGATATACAAGTTACAGAGAAATTCACAATGACAGAACAGCCTGAAACTTCTAAGGAACAAGGCCAAATACAGACTTCCCCCACTCAGATTAATGTGACAGGAATTTCAATTTTGCAAACTCCTCTTAATGAAGAAAAAGGTAAGAAGAGAGATGCAGAAAGAACTACCCCTATCAGTGGATCTTCAGAACAACCTGATGTCAAAAGACAAAAATTAAATCCTCTTACAGAAGTAGAATTTATTCAAGAAACCCCTGATAGTCAGCGGAGAGAAGAGTTAAATAGTCAAAAAATATGCACAATCAATGGGACATCCACTAATTCACAGAGAAAGGAGCTACAAAGACAGAAAAGTACAGAAGTATCTTCCTTCAAGCCACCAGTGAAGGATACCTGGGATATTAAGAAAACATTTATAAATATAAAGGCTAGAAATGATCCATTAAGACTTCAAGTTTATAATCAATATTTGAAGATGGCTCAAAAAAATCAACAAAGATTGATGTCAACCTATGACATCCAACAGGGTAAAATGGTAATGAGTCACTTCAAACCCAAAGTGAAAAAGCCTCAAACAGCTGCAGATTATGTTAGAACCAATTTTGAAGTCATAGAAAAGGATATTCATCCTTTGGATCATATTGAACTGCACAAACAGACAGGTGAAATGATTTATTCTACTTTGACTGATAAATCAATAACGACCCAAAGATTACAGGATTCTTTGGAGAATACTAATGCTCAATTGCATCTTGAAAAAGCCTCTTCCCAGGCTAAGGACAACAAAATAAAAACTTTGAAAGAAATAATTATTGGATTGGGTCATAATCCCAAAGATGTCAAAGGTATAGAAGCCTTGATTAAGAAGAAAGATGATGATATTGCAGCCTTAAGGAAACAACGGAAGTTTCCATCTTCAAGGCATCCACAAATTGCAGAAATCATAAAGCAAAACTCTGAAGAAGAATTGATGGATTTGCTCTTGAAAATGAATGAGCAACTAAATGAGACTGAAAAATAAATTGAAAAGGCATTAAAGGACAAGCAGGCAAACATTCCAGCATCTACAGCAGAAGTAATTACAGGTACAACAAAAACAGGTCAGCTAATAGAATTATCACAGGTCAACACTTCCAATTTAAGGACTAAAGAATTAATAAAATCAATGGAGGAATTGAAACTCCAAGTGACAGAGCTTCAGAAAACAAAGGTACAGTTTATTACCTTAGAAAAAAAAATATGATCTCTCAAAGATAAGTGTTGCAGAAAAGACAAGAGAGATCAACAGATTAGAAAAATTGGTGAGAGCATTAGAAAGGGATCTCACATTGGAGAGCATTAGAAAGGGATCTCACATGGGAGAAATCAAAGAAATTCTTTGGACCAACATCATTTAGTCAATAAAAGATGTCTGGCCATCAATCCAAATAATGTATGAGAATAATGATTTAATTAAATTAGCTCTGGAAGAAATTTTAAAGGCAAGAGAAGAATTAGGAAACATGCCTGAAGAAGCCAATGACCTTATACAATTTTGGAATACCAAGAACAAATATCAACTTGAAGAACTAGGCATCCAAGACAGAACAAGAACAGTTTTGGAGATTAAAAGAGTTTTTACTAAAAGAACTCTGATGCAGAATCTAGAAAGAATATGCTCTGATATGCAGGAAGAAGTCAATGCCTTTACAGAGAGATTCAATATTTTGCAGAGTAAAGGATTGCCAAGTCCTTTAATTTCAGAGGATAAACTTATGAGCCTGGAAAACTATGTTGAGAAATTGAATAAATATGCTGAAAACCAGGCCAGTTTATCAACCAGTTCATCAGTAACAAAAGCATTGCCTACAGGAAAGATTCTTCATGACAATCTGGAAAATTTGTTTTATCTCGAACATGAGGTAAAACACTTATTCCCAATTCAACCTAATTTATTCAGATATACAGAGACTGATGAAACTATGAGGAAGATTCAAAGAACAAGAATACCAGAAATACAATGGTGGGAAGAAATGTTAGACTTTTTGTAAATATTATCCTTGCATGAATTTTGATTATTTACTAGAGTAAGACATGATAAAAAGGATAAACAAAGATCAAACAGAATTCAAAGTGTATCAGTACAGGTAAAGACTATCAGTAAAACAGAGCAGCCAGCATAGAATTACTAAAGAGGACAGTAGCAAGCACAATCATAGGGCCTGCCTCCAGCACATTCTCAAAAGAAGGAAACAACACAACATCGGTTATCCTTTATCTTATCTACGAGACCATCTGTCTCTATTTTCTTATAATATATCCATGAGTCATCCTAGATTATATCTCATTTTGTTAGGAGATATTTTTTATAATTATTTGTATAAATACTCCCTCAATTGGAGTATTGAGCAGTGGATTCTTAGAATTTGATGTAACATTGATTATTTTAGAATAAAGTGTTGTCGGATAAATTTCGTATGGCTAGCTGGATAAAGAATTGATGCAAAAGACTTTTTACAGGATTCTTGAGTCAGACAACGGATCAATAAGTCATCTATCTCTTATGTTTTAGAGTTTTATACTTGTTTATTTTACCATCTGTGTTTCATATCTGAATGATAAACGAAAAGGAATAATTCAGAAAGTGCTTAAGTGCAATCTGTTTTCAATCATTTTTATTCTTAACGTTTTCTTCTAAACTAGTTTAAACAGTGAATTCTTAATTGCTCCTATTTTCCAGTTTATGCATTTTGATTATCTGATAAAGAATTCTTAATTTCTCTTTGTCAACAATCAGTCAAGTTCCCTCTTTCGAATATGTTGAAGGATTCTTAGTTGCCCTTCACCCATTTCGAGTCCATTCCATTCATTTTAGGTCTATAAGTGTTCCTTATTTGATTATCTTGCCCTGTGAAACCATCTCTTGTTAAGAAACTTAATCGATTTAAGCCATCTTTCTTTGACTCCATTAGCCCAATGGCCTAAATTACTAAGTCTTACCTTCTGCTATAGAATTTCATCACCCAAACTCAATCAAAATCCCTGGACTTTCATAACTAGCCTAATATCTTTCAAAACAAAGCTAAATATTACAGAGAGAGCCCTCTCTGAGTATAGATTGGCTAGATTCTGTACCTAAAAGTTGGTTTGTGGTTACCTCGGACCCCTTTCCTCTTCTAACAACTTCAAGGAAAATCTGAGTGATAACATAGTGGCGACTCCACTGGGGATTCTGAATAATCTTATTGTTACTATTGTTTACTTTATAAACTACAGACGGAGCCTGAAGTTAGCCAGGTAGTCTTTGAATTGCTTTTGCTCTTCAATTGCATAAGTAAATAAATGATGCTTCAGTCTATCTCTAGTCTAGTTTATGAACTACACATTTGGTTTCAAACATTTGATTAGTTCCTCTAAGTCAAATAAATCTTTAAGAAAATTTAAATCCAATATCAAAAACTTCTTAAATAGATTGTCGAAGTTGTATTTTTCATTCCATTTAGACAAAAAAAAAAACCAAAAAAGGGAATCACCTAGAAACCTGGCTTCAGAAAGGACTCATTACACCAGGGCTAATCCTGATCCAAATTCACTGCCTGTGTTTGAAAATGTGAATCTGATCCCCATAATTCTTAGGAGACAGGAGAGTCAAGAAAGTTCTAGTAGTTCTCGACCCCTCTATGGATTGATATCCTGTCTTGTGAAGTGGATTTACCTTGAGGACAAACCTTTTGACGACCAATTTGAAACCTCTTTATTTGTAATTTTTTCCGAATCTGAGTTGTCCAATTTGGTTCAAGACCCAGTATTTATTGAAGATTTAAAACTTCAATTTGTTACTTCACATCTTGATAAAAATTTGCGAGATTCCATACAATCTGAGCTTACTTCTGAAGGAGCATCAAATTTTTCTATGATCACTTCAACCTCTCCAAGTTCATCAATATTTCTTTAAACATCTCAACCTCAAACTACCCCTTCTACTCCTCCATCCACTACTCATAGACCAACCTCACCTGTTATTTAATTGTTACCTCCCGCAATGGCAAAAAAATATGCTCCTTTGGTATTACCAGCCAATATAGGGGCTATGCCCCAAGACTACCAAACTAAAATCACTCCCTTTGATGGTTCTGGTACTTACACTTCACAACAACATACTAAAAAAATGACCGATTATTTTGAAATTTATGAAATAGATGTTGATGATGTAAGAATGAGAATATTTGTCCAAAGTATTACTGGAGAAGTCAGAACCTGGTTTAAAGCCCTTCCTGCAAACAGTGTTACTGACTTACAAGCTCTTTATAGAACATTTTTAAACAGATGAGAAAAGAAGAAAGACCCTCTTCAAATCTTATCAGACTTTGGAAATCTAAAGAGAGGACCAAAAGATACTGTGCAAGATTATTGCACCAGGTTCAATGATGTTTACAATGTTATTCCCCAAAACCTTAGACCTCCTCTAGATTCATCATTAATCAAATTCCCTGATGGATTTGATTCTGATATGGCGTATCAGCTTAGGGAAAGAGCTCCTCAAACCTTAGAAGATATGCAAAGTATAGCTGTTAGTGTTGAAGCCAACCTGATAGAGAAACGAGCTAGAGCCAGAACTGAAAGGAGAATGCCTTTAAATGAAACCCTCAGCTTTTGAAAAGAAACTGTATGCTATTATTAAAGGAATGGGAAGGCTAGGAGATAGAGTAGAAACAATTGAAAGGAAATATCCTTGGGATGGTCAACCAAGCAATACTAGGAGAAATCCAAATTTCAGAAGGAACCAAAATCAAAATACTGGAAAAATTGGTCCTCACCAAAATATTAGGCCTCCATTCCAGGAAAATTATATTGAAGCCTCAAGTTCTAAGGAACTGACCGAAGATGCTCAAATAAACAACTTGAATGGATGCAAGAACGAACCAGAAGTTTTCTTGACCCAAGATGATCAAGAAGCTCACATTATTAAGCAATTTCAAACCCATTCAGGAGAATCATTTGACTTTAAGGAAGGTTATGATACAACCATTTACGAAGTTCAGAAGAAATATAATTTGAGGAACATAAGAATTGATGTCCGGGAAACAAGTAAACAGAAAGCTACAAAACAACCCCTCAAAGGTAAAACCAATACTACCCCTGTACATATTCTTTCTAAATCAAATCCTAATCCTGCCAACCCAATAATTGAAGACGTATCCGATACTCAACTAAATAATAGACAACTTTCCAATACTCTTCCTCCTAAAGGAAATGTAGAGGAACCTCCAGAAGTTGATTCGGAAACAACTTCAGCCCACAAACCCACTCCTGAGAAGGAGAAAAATACCGAAAACACAGAAGATAAAGAAAATCCAACTGTTCGAAATACAAGAAATCGGACTGAAAAACCTTTTAATCTGGAAGCTGAAGTAGGAAAATTAAAAGTAGTTGTTCCATTGTCTAAATTAGCTAAACATGATGTCTACTGAAGTCAAATCAATAGATCACTTAATATTACTGGAAGTGATGACTCAGTAAATGTTTTTGATGACCAACCTAGATTATTATTTGGCCCTGAAGTAAATGGAAAACCATGAAGTGGAGGTACTCCTCCATTCTATGTGAGTTTGAACATACATGATAAAATACTTCATAATGCCATGCTTGATTCTGGGGCATCTCACAATCTAATGCCCTAGGCTGTAATGGAGAAACTAAACCTAGACCTCACTAGACCATACAAATACCTCTTTTCTTTTAATTCAAATCAGGTGAGATGTTTAGGACTAATCAAATATTTGTGTGTTTCATTAATTCAATACCCTGCAAAAACAATTTTGATGGATATAGTAGTAGCAGATATTCCTCCAAAATATGGTATGCTATTGTGCAGATCTTGGGGTGCAAAGCTTGTCGGATCTCTTCAATTGGACATGTCATATGCTACTATTTCAGTGTTCGGCCAACCTAAAAGACTATACAGAGAAACTTTAATGAAATATGTAGTCAGTAGTCAGGAGAAACCTGAAAATTTCTCCATCTACTTAGTACACTCTAATATGGATTCATTTATTCTTTATAATGCCGAAATTGATCATCCCACTGAATTATAATTTCCAGCAACAGAACCAAAAGAAATTACAACTAAAAAATCAAATGTTCAAATCCAGGAAATTTCTAAAAACAATGAAACATTAGATACCCAAGAAAAACAACAAGAAAGTAAGAAATCAGATCTCACTGTTAAGAAAGTTCTTGAAACTCCTGATACCAATTATGAACATGAAATTCTTTGGCATTTACAATTTTATGGTTCCGTTAATAAATTAGGAGCAGGAGTTGGAGTTTGGGTGCATAATCTTGAAAATGATCATGTTGAAGGCCATGCCTATAGATTAAATTTTAAATGCACAAATTATATGGCAGAATACGAAGCTCTTTTGCTAGGTCTTAAACTTGTCAAAAGATTAGGGGCAATTAGAGTATCTGTCATAGGAGATTCTGATTTAATCATTTAACAGATCAAGGGCCACTTTCTGAAAAACAATCCCAGACTGAGAGAATACAGAGGAACAGTTGTAGAGATTCTCAATGCTTTTCTACAGACTCAGCTTGCTAAAATCCCAAGAAAACAAAATTTGCGTCCTCATAGTCTTGCAATGTTTGCTAGCACTTGCAAATTACCATTCGAACCTAATCATTATTTCACAGCTGAGATTAGACACAGACCATCCATACCAGACAATTTTAAGAATTGGCAAGTGTTTGCAAGTAATGAGCAGATTAACAATTTCCTAACTCTAGAAAATGAATTTTCTAACAATAACATAGATGAAGATACAGTAATTGAATTTGGTCAAATAAATGAACAAGAAACAGACATTTCAGAAGAGAGTGAAATTAAAATGCTTCATCCAACAAAGTTCACCAAAAAAGAAATGCAGGACCTTAAACAAATGGAGGTTGATGAGATTATAGAAGAAGAATCTGAGATCATTAATTTAAAAGATAATCATTTGCCTAAAGGATTAACTTCTCTGGAAGATATTTTTGATTCTAACGATATTCCAAAGAAACCAAAAATGGAACCTTTGAAATTTGATATTGGGGAATATAATTTGGGAACTGAAGAAAATCCTAAACTGATAAAGTTATCTAAATCGTTGTCTCCTGATCAAAAACTAAAATATGTTGAACTAATAAGAGAATTCCAGGATGTCTTTGCCTTGAGTTATGAAGACTTGAAATCATATGACACCTCTATAATTCAGCATACAATACCTCTGAAAGAAAATCAGAAACCATTTAAACAGAAACTCGGAAGAATCAACCCTGTACTATTGCCTTTAATTGAAAAAGAAATCAAACGAATGTATGAAGCAGGGATAATTGTTCCCATTAGGTTTTCAGAGTGGGTGTCTAATTTAGTCTCTACTAGGAAGAAAACTGGAGAGATCAGATTATGTGTTGATTTAAGAAATGTAAATAATGTTTCTTTGAAGGATAATTACCCTTTGCCCAAAATGGATCACATTTTACAAAGGGTAGTAGGTGCTTCTGGGATTTCTCTTTTAGATGGGTTTTCAGGATACAACCAGATTTTGGTTCATCCTGATGACCAGGAAAAAAGAGCTTTTACAACACCATGGGACACATTCAGGTACGTTAAAATGCCATTTGGAATTAAAAATGCTGGAGCAACCTTCCAAAGAGCAATGGACATTTAATTTGCAAAAGCAATTCATGACTTTCTTGTTATATATCTGGATGATTTAACTATTTTTTCTAATTCAGATCAGCAGCATTTGGACCATCTCAGACAAGTATTGATAAAATGCAGAAAGTATGGTATCTCTTTGAATCCAAAGAAGTCCTTTTTTGGTCTTTAAGAAGGTAAACTCTTGGGCCATATCATTTCCAAAGATGGTATTAGAATTGATTCTGCTAGAATAGAAGCTATATTGTAGATACCTCACCCTAGAAATGTTAAATAACTTCAAGCTTTCCTAGGAAAAATCAATTTTTTGAGAAGATTCATATCTAGCTTAGCTGAACTAATTAGATTTCTTACTAACATGTTAAGAAAGGATTCAAGTATTAAATGGACAGTTGAAGCCAAACAAGCATTTGAAGAAATTAAAATGGCTTTGACCAGAACACCGGTTCTTACCAGTCCACAATTTGATAGAGACTTCATAATATATTCATTTGCATCAGAACACACTGTAGCAGTTGTTTTATTAAAAAAGGATGATCAAGGATGTGAAAAACCTATAGAATTTTTTAGTAAAGCACTAAGAGATGCATCATTAAAATACAACATCATGGAAAAACATGCTTTTGCACTTATAAAAGCCGTTAAATATTTTAGAATCTACATACTGTATTTCCATGTGATAGCCTATGTACCAAATGCTGTAGTCAAAGACATCTTAACTCAAGATGGAATTGAGGGCAAAAGAGGTAAATGGATTGCTACCATATTAGAGTATCATATTGAAATAAAACCTACAAAGCTGATAAAGGGACAGGGATTGGCTCAACTCATGACAGAAACAAATTGCTAAGCCCTTGATATTAATGAACTGGATAATGAACAGGAGATGGCAACTCCAAAAATCAGCCAGGCCTTCTTAGATTCACCATGGTATGCTGATATAATTTATGTATTGTTAAACTTGAAAGCTCCTCCAGGGTTATCCAGAACAAAGAAAAGGTTTTTAAAGATGACATCTTCAAAGTTTTGTATTTTAGATAATGTTCTTTTTTGGAAAAATCATGAAGGTATTCTACTGAATTGTTTGTTAAAAGACGAAGCTGACAAGACTCTCAATGAATTCCATGCAGGAGATTGTGGTGGACACCTTTATTGGAAATCAACTGCAAACAAGATCCTAAGGGCTGGATTTTATTTACCAACCTTTTTCTCTGATGGAAAGAAATTTTTCACTGCTTGCCATAAATGTCAAATTTTTTAAGGCAAGAGAAAACTATTACCTTTACCCATGAAACCAATTTCCACTGAAAAACCTTTCCAACAATGGGGCCTATATTTCATTGGAGAAATCCATCCTCTTTATTTTGGCCAACACAAATGGATCCTCACTGCCACAGAATATTTTACCAAGTGGATAGAATCAATTCCTTCCAGACAAGCCAATGACACTGTGATTATAGGATTCCTAGAAACCAATATATTATCAAGATTTGGTTGTCCTAAGAAAATTATAACTGATAATGCTGTTGCCTTCAAATCTAAGAAGATGATAAGTTTCTGTAACAAATATCATATCACCTTAAGCCATTCCATAGCCTATTACCCTCAAGGTAATGGACTAGCCAAGTCTTCCAATAAGAATCTCATCAATATTATTAAAAAATTATTGGAGGAAAACAAGAAAAATTGGCACAAGAAACTTACAAATGCACTATGGGCAGACAGAATCACCACCAAAAAATCTATTGGAACCAGTCCTTATGAATTATTCTATGGCATTGAGGTTGTATTTCCTTCATCTTTAGGAGTTCCTGTGATGAAATTACTTCAAGAAGCTCAGGTTGAACCTAATGATATTCAAAGGAGAATAAATTAGACTATCAATTTGCAGCAGACCAAAAAGGAAGTATATAGGAGATCCTAAGTATTGCAAGAGAAACTAAAGAAGATATTTGATAAAAGGACCAAGGTAGAATATTTCCAAATTGGAAACAAAGTTTTAAGATGGGATTCCAGAAGAGAGGATAAGGGAAAACATGGGAAGTTTGACTTCCTATGGAAAGGACCTTATATTATCTATGCTTTACAAGGAAATAATAGATATTTTCTGAAAAAATTGGATAGTACAAAATCTGAAGAAGGGCCAGTTAATGGTCGAATGTTGAAACATTACTTTGATCCTATTTATTAGGATATCCCAATTTTTAACATGTACATAGTATATCCTTTGTAATGTTACAGTTTTGAGTGGATAGTAACTTACTGGAGTTGAAGCCCGAGGAGAAGGCCCTAAGCTTCAGAAGTATTATTGTCATACATGCAATAAAGTAACAAGCAGAAGAATATTCCATGGTTCAGTCAAAATCATTCTAAGGACAACTAACCCACTGTTCTTGAATTTTCACCAGGAAAAGCCATCCCCAAGTGGAGCCAGTGTTAGACTCCTATACCAATAGGTGTCATATATCATGATTGACTTGATGAGCTATGTAATATGTTCATACCTTTTCTTGTTGCAAAGGTTTTCCATATTGTCAAAAAAATCAAAAAATTTAAAAAATGTAAAGAGGGTATACCCTGAAAGAAAAATCAAAGGGTTAAAAGATAAAAATGGCCAAAAAAGTAAAAGAAAATGAACCCCACAAAAAGAAAGGCCAAGGAAAGTGCGCAAGTCTAAATGCCACTACTTTTTTCTCTTATGTAAATAAACAAATTGTGTGCAACTTGTATCTTATGCCATAATTTATGAACAGTCAAACAGTTTAAGCTTGGCTAGTTCATTTTTCAATTTTATGTTTTAGAGATAGAGAATAAAATCTGACCAAACTGTTTAATCTTGGCAGATAAGTAGATAGGTAGAGTAAATAAAAGGAGCTCAACAGTTTAATATGAGCCCTTGGATGTAATAAGGTTAGAATTAGATAGATTTCCACATGTAAAAGAAAAAGTGTGATAAGGGTTTGCGAGTCTAAGTGCACCCTAATAAAGAAGAAAAATGGTAGGTTAAAGTAGGTAGGGTAGGTAGATGTTGTTGCAGAATTACATGTGATGGATGATGACTCTAGATGTGTTAAATCTTTACTTTCATCACAAGTGAAAAGGCAGACACTACACTAGAAGAATTTCAAGCAAAGCAAAGTCAAATTATTAACTTCCTTTCTCATTTTTCCCTAAAAATTTCACTAATTTCCCCTAAGTACTAAGGCATTTGAAAATTAGAGGGGCTCAAGGCATTTCCTTGACTTTTGGAGGGACTTGACCCTTGGCCCAATAATTAGAAAAGCCTAAGTACTTAAAAGCATTCATAAATCATTCATTCACTTCCACAAGACAATCTTTTCCTAAGAAAAATTCTATTTTACTTAGGGAAATTTCACAATATTTCATAAAATCCCTTTTCATTCAAGCATAAGTTAATTACATAAATCTAATTTTTTTATATTTAGCACTTTCATTCCATTTTCATATTAATTTCTAACTTTATTATTTAATTCTCTATACGACTCCACCCTTTCTCGTATTATTTTAATCGATAAAATTCCCAAATTATTATTATCCCGTCCCTTTGGTTGAAAAATATCCATATAAGTGTGTTAATTGTGGTTAACTAGTTGAATTTCCGATTAATTAAAAACTTGACACATCGCCGTATAAAAAGGGATTAATTAACCCTCATGGTTAATTAATAACCTATTCCACCAATCAAATCTCCCCCGATGTGGTTAAATTATGTTTGATTGCATTGGACCCGCTCTTTATCTTTCCATCATCTCCCTTTCCCGATGACCATTCGACCAACCAGTCTGTGATCTATGGTTGTCATCCATATCACTGTGCTTCCCCGTCTGAACGATAACGCGTGATGGCTAAGTAGATTTCTGAACAGTACCACGCAACGTGTCGTATATTGTATGGAATTGATCACCCTCCATTGAAAACCACCCGTCCCCGAAAGCAGTGCGATGTATACCGCTTGCCGCTTACCTCTCATGTCAAAGCAACCATACTTTCTGACCTCATCCACTTAAAAAATTAAAAAAACCCGCCAACCTATGACTTTGCGAATAAAAAAAATGAACCTGCGTCATTTTCACTATCCCGTGCAGTGACCAGTGTCCCATGGAGAAAATTCCAAAACCAACTGTCGAAGATTGTCAACCGCCACCTTGCTGATGAAAATTGCAGTCGAGTAATCAAAAATTCATCCGCCATAGCCAAGACCTCTTTTCGTCACTGTTTATTTCCCGGAAAATAGTTATTTACCCAAATTCCTGTTGAACTCTGCAAAATCTTGGTTTTTGTATTAATTCCACACGAAAAAACTGAAACAGGGTTCAAGATTGGTCTTTATTTCATTCCTCAATTCCCAAAATTGCAATTGTATTCCTAAGCCTGTGATTGTGCCTGTTTTTTTCATTAAAACCCAAATTCATTTCTGAATCCACAAGAACCAAAAATGGAAATTTCCATGGCTTTGAATGTTACACCCCTGAATGCCCCTCACAGAGATTTAGACTATCTTCCTCTAGCAGATAGGGATTTCCAAATTAAAGACCTTGTCCTCAATGAAAATCCACTCCGAATTGTTTGCCACTGCAGAGATAACTACCTTAATGGCTCTCACATTTTTGGACTATGGGAATCCAATATTCCAATGTATCTTCTCCCCAAAGTCCACATTTTTCCTTAAATAATCTATTACTGCCATGCCAATTATGATCCCAATCAACGAGCAGTCATGTCTCCGAGTCAAACCGTCCTTTTCCCAATAACTGCTCAGTCTATCAATGAAATTTTACAGTTTCAGCCTGGTCAAGCCCTGACTCCCCTTTCCATGGGAGAGTTACTTGATAAATCGGCCAATTTATCCCAAGAAGAGTTGAATCACCTCTGCCAAACTTTTATGTTGCCAGAACATCAGCCCAAAGGCCCTCCCCCTTATGGATATACCTTTTTCACTGATGTGGGTAGACTCATTTTGAATATGATATTTTCTGTAATGGGTTTCAATACTAGTGAATATGTTGATCAATTAACCCTAGTATTGTTGTCAATTTTTACCCGTGGACAACCCGCTGCTGTCAAATATGATTTTGATTCCTACATTGCTGATAAAATCCATGATCAGTTCATGAGATTGGAAAATGAAAGAGTGTTCAAATATTCCTCTGTTATATACCATCTCATGCTTTACTATCAATCAGAGAGTTTCCCTTTCCATTTCATGAAACTTGATGCCAAAGGAAATCCTAGGTCTGTAATCTTTTGGTCTGCAATCACTCATAATTCCTTTGATTCTCCTTATTCTTACAATGAGTTCATTGACCTATTTTTGCACCCTGCAACCACCTTATTAACAGAAGTCTCCCCTACTAGGGTCAATAGTGACATCAAGAAAATTCTCCAACTTTCCAAGCAATACAGGATAGGTGATTGGTACCTATACCAGAATCATACATAAATTAGAATATATGGGTGTGGGCTATGTCCTTTCAAGTTACCAAAATATGTCCCAATGAGGCTCTTTGCCTTGGAATATTTTAGACAGATGATAAATTCAGACATAGTCCATTTTTTCAATGCCAAGAAAAAATTTCAGCTCAGAATTAAGAGTCAATTAAGTCCTTTTGTCTGCAATTCTAGGGATGCAGGAAAAGAAGCTAAAAGAATCTTAGAAGACTATCTCAAATTTCAAAAGTATTTCTACTGGGTACCTTATGACCCAAACAACTTTATTTGTGATAGGAGGATTAAAAACAAATTGTCATCATACCTTCATCATAGAATTCCATAAATTGAAAAATATGCCAATATGGATGAATGGATGGAAGGGACGTTGATAGAACGAGATAGTGAACAGGTCAATGTTGAAAATGTTATGAAAGATCTTGAGAAAATACTTTACCTGGATTCTTTTCGACAGGTGCAAATACCAGGAATTGGTCCTTCTTCTGCTGGAACATCTCAGCAAAATTTACAGGAAATCAGTGCATCATCTATAGTAGCATCTAAAAGGAAAGAAAAGGAGGCTGATATACAAGTTACATAGAAATTCAAAATGAAAGAACATCCTGAAACTTCTAAGGAACAGGGCCAAATACAGATTTCCCCCACTCATATGAATGTGACAGGAATTTAAATTTTCCAAACTCCTCTCAATGAAGAAAAAGGTAAGAAGAGAGATGCAGAAACAACTACCCCTATCAGTGGATCTTCAGAACAACTTGATGTCAAAATACAAAAATTAAATCCTCTTACAGAAGCAGAATTTATTCAAGAAACCCCTGATAGTCAGCGGAGAGAAGAGTTAAATAGTCAAAAAACATGCACAATCAGTGGGACATCCACTAATTCATAGAGAAAGGAGCTACAAAGACAACAAAGTACAAAAGTATCTTCCTTCAAGCCACCAATGAAGGATGCCTGGGATATTAAGAAAAAATTTATAAATATAAAGACCAGAAATTATCCATTAAGACGTCAAGTTTATAATCAATATTTGAAGATGGCTCCAAAAAATCAACAAAGATTGATGTCAGCCTATGACATCCAACAGGGTAAAATGGTAATCAGTCACTTCAAACCCAAAGTGAAACAGCCTCAAACATCTACAGATTATGTTAGAACCAATTTTGAGGTCATAGAAAAGGATATTCATCCTTTGCATCATATTGAACTGCACAAACAGACAGGTGAAATGATTTATTCTACTTTGACTGATAAATCAATAATGACCCAAAGATTACAAGATTCTTTGGATAATACTAATGATCAATTGCATCTTGAAAAGCCTCTTCCCAGGCTAAGGACAACAAAATAAAAACTTTGGAAGAAATAATTATTAGATTGGGTCATAATCCCAAAGATGTCAAAGGTATAGAAGCCTTGATTAAGAAGAAAGATGATGATATTGCAGCCTTAAGGAAACAGTTGAAGTTGCCATCTTCAAGGCATCCACAAACTGCAGAAATCATAAAGCAAAAATCTAAAGAAGAATTGATGGATTTTCTCTTGAAACTGAATGAGAAACTAAATGAGACTGAAAAAGAACTTGAAAAGGCATTAAAGGACAAGCAGGCAAACATTCCAGCATCTATAGCAGAAGTAATTACAGTTACAACAACAACAGGTCAGCCAACAGAATTATCACAGGTCAACACTTCCAATTTAAGCACTGGAGAATTAATAAAATCAATGGAGGAATTGAAACTCCAAGTGACAGAGCTTCAGAAAACAAAGGTACAGTTTATTACCTTAGAACAAAAATATGATCTCTCAAAGATAAGTGTTGCAGAAAAGACAAGAGAGATCAACAGATTAGAAAAATTGGTGAGAGCATTAGAAAGGGATCTCACATTGGAGAAACCTTTGGGAGAAATCAAAGAAATTCTTTGTACCAAAATCATTCAGTCAATAAAAGATTTCTGGCCATCAATCCAAATAATGTATGAGCAGAATGATTTAATTAAATTGGCTCTAGAAGAAATTTTAAAGGCAAGAGAAGAATTAGGAAACATGCCTGAAGAAGCCAATGATCTTATACAATTTTGGAATACAAAGAACATATATCAACTTGAAGAACTAGGCATCCAAGACAGAATAGGAACAATTTTGGAGATTAAAAGAGTTTTTACTAAAAGAACTCTGATGCAAAATCTAGAAAGAAAATGCTCTGATATGCTGGAAGAAGTCAATGCCTTTACAGAGAGATTCAATATTTTTCAGAGTAAAGGATTTCCAAGTCCTTTAATTTCAGAGGATAAACTTATGAGCCTGGAAAACTATGTTGAGAAATTGAATAAATATGCTGACAACTAGGCCAGTTCATCAACCAGTTCATCAGTAATAAAAGCATTTCCTACAGGAAAGATTCTTCATGACAATCTGGAAAATTTGTTTTATCTCGAACATGAGGTAAAACACTTATTCCCAATTCAACCTACTTTCTTTAGATATAAAGAGACTGATGAAACTCTGAGGAAGTTTCAAAGAACAAGAATACTAGAAATACAATGGTGGGAAGAAATGTTAGACTTTTTGTAAATATTATCCTTGCATGAATTTTGATTATTTACTACAGTAATACATGATAAAAAGGATAAACAAAGATCAAACAGAAGTCAAAGTGTATCAATACAGGTAAAGAGTATCAGTAAAATAGAGAAGCTAGCACAGAATTACTAAAGATGACAGCAGCAAGCCCAATCATAGGGCCTGCCTCCAGCACATTCTCAAAATAAGGAAACAGCACAACATTAGTTATCCTTTCTCTTATCTACAAGACCAGTTGTCTCTATTTTCTTGTAATATATCCATGAGTCATCCTAGATTATATCTCATTTTTTAGGAGAATGCCTTTTTCATTTTTTGTATAAATACTCCTGATTGGAGTATAGAAGGCGAGGTGAGATTACTGACTTTAACACTAACATTGGATGTGCACAGATAAAGTCTTTGATAGGATAAATTTAGTATAGCTAGTGGATAAAGAAGATGGAAATTTTTTAAGACTTTTCACATGATTCTTGAGTCAGACAACGGATCAATAAGTCATCTATCTCTTATGTTTTAGAGTTTTACACTTGTTTATTATACCATCTGTGTTTCATATCTGAATGATAAACGAAAAGGAATAATTTAGAAAGTGCTTAAGTGCAATCTGTTTTCAATCATTGTTATTCTTAACGTTTTCTTCTAAACTAGTTTAAATAGTGAATTATTAATTCCTCCTATTTTCCAGTTTATTCATTTTGATTATTTGATAAAGAACTCTTAATTGCTCTTTGTCAAAAATCAGTCAAGTTCCCTCTTTCAAATATGTTGAAGGATTCTTAGTTTCCCTTCACCCATTTCGAGTCCATTCCATTCATTTTAGGTCTATAATTGTTCCTTATTTGATTACCTTTCCCTGTGAAACCATCTCTTGTTAAGAAACTTAATCGAGTTAAGCAATCTTTCTTTGACTCCATTAGCCCAATGGCCTAAATTACTCAGTCTTACCTTCTGCTATAGAATTTCATCACCCAAACTCAATCAAAATCCCTGGACTTTCATAACTAGCCTAATATCTTTCAAAACAAAGCTAAATCTTATAGAGAGAGCCCTCTCTGGGTACATATTGGCTATATTCTATACCTAAAGGTTTTTTTGTGGTTACCTTAGACCCCTTTCCTCTTCCAACAACTTGAAGGAAAATCTGAGTGATAACATAGTGGCCACTCCACTGGGGATTCCGAATAATCTTATTGTTATTATTGTTTACTTTATAAACTACAAATGGAGCTTGAAGTTAGCCAGGTAGCCTTTGAACTGCTTTTGCTCTGCAATTGCATAAGTAAATAAATGTTGCTTCAGTCTATCTCCGGGCTAGTTTATGAATTGAACATTTGGTTTCAAACATTTTATCAGTTCCTCTAAGTCAAATAAATCTTTAAGAAAATTTAAATCCAATATCAAAAATTTCTTAAAGAGATTGTCAAAGTTGTATTTTTCATTCTGTTGGGCCGTGAATACAACCACTTTGTAACACTTATTTCATCCATTTTTACTCTTCTCTATTATATCATTTGTTATAATTTATCATTTAAATCCATTTTATAAATGATTTATGCTCTTATGGATGAAAATCATTTATCTTCCTTTATTTCTAATAAATTGATGATTATGAATTATTTTATCAATGATAGTTTTAATAAGTTGGTTATAACATTATTCACCATTTTTAACCTCCAAGATAATTTCCAGATTGAAGATTTGATCATTAAAAGTGCCAACTCAGAAATGCGCTGGAATAAGGAGTGACAGTTTTGCGGTTGAGATTCTGAGCAAATGAAGCAGAATCTGGAAAATCCGGAACATGGGTTTTGTCCAGAACGGACCCAATTAACTTTATAAAAGAACGGTTTGCCCAAATTCGGCCTGTGTTGAGAGATTCGCAGAGTTCTTTAAGCACGATTTTCTCAGTTCTGTTGTTGCGGCCGTCCTCCAAATCTCAGCTGCAAAGCCAAATTCGCCTTCTTCTTGTTGATCAATTGGTTGGAAACAATCTAATTTTGCAATAGAAATCATGTTGTACTTATCTTTATTGTAACTGCTCTTGATCTCTCTTTATTTAAATCAGAACAGAGATCAGAGAGGGGGATGATTTGGAGATACGTTTTTATGTAATTTTCTGTTAAACATCAGTTCTGATTATTGAGTCTCGTTGAGAGCTGGTTCATTGTAATTTTGTCCGATGCATTAATATAAGCTTGGTGATTCTCTCATCTTTGCGTCTGGATTAACTTAAGGCGGTGTCCCCTTGGAGGCTAAGGGCCCGGCCCCGAAGGACACTTGCTTCTGTATCACTACGATTTGATTTCTGTGTGGTTTGTTTATTGTTGTTATTTGGTAATCTGATATGCTTTATAAGTTGATATTACCTGCTCTGTTAAGATTAAATCATTGAGGTTTTTACATATAGAATCGTATATTGACTCTGCATTAAGTTATTAATCCTTTCAGAGTTAATTGCATGTTATTAGTCTTAACCGAATATTCTTATTGTTCTGTTACAGAGCTTTTATACTGAACATTCATGTCATAGATTCGTTTGAAGTAGTGTTCTTCATGATTATTGGATTCAGAGATAACGCTGTTCTATTTGGGAGCACAGTCGTATTCCTGTTAATTAAGATTGATCAGATTACTATTCCAGCGTGTTCTGTGCGTATACGATTTACTAGTATTGTTCCATAATTTATCAATAGTTATTGCTGTTCCATTAGTATGTTTTGCTTGATTTGCCTTAAGAGTGAAAGATTGTTATTTGATTGCGAAGCGTGCATTTGGGTTAATAGATTAAGTTTGGTTACGACTCACGAGACTTAGCTGTTCGTTTGCTGTTCCATTTTAGATTTGCTGTTCAATTCTTTATTTGCTGTTCTATTTTGTTATCTGCTGTTCCATTTACTCGCATTTGTTATTTTGGTGTGAGAGACGATCTAAGGTTGTAGTGAGCTTCGGCATTCACTGTCTAGCTCCCAGACCCGTGGTCTATGCTCTAATTTCTCTTCCATCAGTTTCCAAGGGGATGGGTTATCGCTGCCGAACCCTTGACTGATAAGCTGCCTAGTTTCCTGGATGTGTGATTTATTCTTTTGAAGTAACTTAGTTATAGACAACCATCCGTTTACTCTTGCATTTTAAGCACTATACTGCAAAACATTACTCTTGAGTAAATAGCCGCCTCAGACTGAGTACACTCTTGAAATAAAAAGTCGTCCCTGGGTTGATAATTAATGTGAAGGTAATTAGGAGTTAAAAAGACCCTTTTTATCGCTCCACACATTCCATTTAGACAAAAAAAAAAACAAAAAAGAGAATCACCTGGAAACCTGGCTTCAGAAAGGACTCATTACACCAGGGCTAATCCTGATCCAAATCCACTGCCTATGTTTGAAAATGCGAATCTGATCCCCAGAATTCTTAGGAGACAAGAGAGTCAAGAAATTTCTGGTAGTTCTCGACCCCTCTATAGATCGATATACTATCCTGTGAAGTGGATTTACCTTGAGGATGAACCTTTTGACGACCAATTTGAAACCTCTTTTTTTGTAAATTTTTTTGAATATGAGTTGTCCAATTTGTTTCAAGACCCAGTATTTATTGAAGATTTACAACTTCAATTTGTTACTTCACATCTTGATAAACATTTGCGAGATTTGATACAATCTGAGCCTACTTCTGAAGGAACATCAAATTTTTCTGTGATCACTTCAGCCTCTCCAAGTTCATCAATATTTCCTCAAACATCTCAACCTCAAACTACCCCTTCTACTCCTCCATCCACTACTCATAGACCAACATCACTTGTTATTTCATTGTTACCTCCTGCAATGGCAAACATATATGCTCCTTTGGTATTACCAACCAATCCAGGGGCTATGCCCCAAGACTACCAAACTAAAATCACTCCCTTTGATGGTTCTGGTACTTACACTGCACAACAACATACTAAAAAAATGACCGATTACTTTGAAATTTATGAAATAGATGTTGATGATGTAAGAATGAGAGTATTTTTCCAAAGTCTTACTGGAGAAGTCAGAACCTGGTTTAGAGCCCTTCCTGCAAACAATGTTATTGACTTACAAGCTCTTTATAGAACATTTTTAAATAGATGGGAAAAGAAGAAAGATCCTCTTCAAATATTATCAGACTTTGGAAATCTAAAGAGAGGACCAAAAGAGACTATGCAAGATTATTGCACCAGGTTCAATGATGTTTACAATGCTATTCCCTAAAACCTTAGACCTCCTCCAGATTCAACATTAATCAAATTCCCTGATGGATTTGATTCTGATATGGCGTATCAGCTTAGGGAAAGAGCTCCTCAAACCTTAGAAGATATGCAAAGTATAGTTGTTAGTGTTGAAGCCAACCTGATAGAGAAACGAGCTAGAGCCAGAACTGAAAGGAGAATGCCTTTAAATGAAACCCTCAGCTTTTGAAAAGAAACTGGATGCTATTATTAAAGGAATGGAAAGGCTAGGATATAGAGTAGAAACAATTGAAAGGAAATCTCCTTGGGATGGTCAAGCGAGCAATACTGGGAGAAATCCAAATTTTAGAAGGAACCAAAATCAAAATGCTGGAAAAACGGGTCCTGACCAAAATATTAGGCCCCCATTCCAGAAAAATTATATTGAAGCCTAAACTTCTGAGGAACCAACCGAAGATGCTCAAATAAACAACTTGACTGGACGTAAGAACGAACCAGAAGTTTTCTTGACCCAAGATGATCAAGAAGCTCACATTCTTAAGCAATTTAAAACCCATTCAGGAGAATCGTTTGAATTTCAGGAAGGATATGATATAGCCATATACGAAGTTCACAAGCAATATAATTTGAGGAGAAAAAGAATTGATATCTCGGAAACAAGTAAACAGAAAGCTACAAAACAACCCCTCAAAGGTAAAACCAATACTACCCCTGTACATATTCTTTCTAGATCAGATCCTAATCCTGCCAACCCAATAATTGAAGACGTATCCAATACTCAACTGAATAATAGACAACTTTCCAATTCTCTTCCTCCTAAAGGAAATGTAGAGGAACCTCCAGAAGTTGATTCGGAAACAACTTCAGCCCACAACCCCACTCCTGAGAAGGAGAAAAATACCTAAAACACAAAAGATAAAGAGAATCCAACTGTTCAAAATACAAGAACTCAGACTGAAAAACATTTTAATCTGGAAGCTGAAGTAGGCAAATTAAAAATAGTTGTTCCATTTTATGAATTAGCTAAACATGATGTCTACCGAAGTCAAATCAATAGATCACTTAATATTACTGGAAGTGATGACTCGGTAAATGTTTTTGATGACCAATCTAGATTATTATTTGGCCCTGAAGTAAATGGAAAACCATGAAGGGAATCCTCCATTCTATGTGAATTTGAGCATACATGATAAAATACTTCATAATGCCATGCTTGATTCTGGGGCATCTCACAATATAATGCCCAAGGATGTAATGGAGGAATTAAACCTAGACATCACCAGACCATACAAAGACCTCTTTTCTTTTGATTCAAATCAGGTGAGATGTTTAGGACTAATCAAAGATTTGTGTGTTTCATTGGTTCAATACCCTGCAAAAACAATTTTGATGGATATAGTAGTAGCAGATATTCCTCCAAAATATGGTATGCTATTGTCCAAATCTTGGGGTGCAAAGCTTGGAGGATCTCTTCAATTAGACATGTCATATGCTACTATTTTAGTGTTCGGCCAACCTAAGAGACTATACAGATAAATTTTAATGAAATACGTAGTCAGTAGTCAAGAGAAACCTGAAAATTTTCCCATCTACTCAGTACACTCTGATATGGATTCATTTATTCTTTATAATGCCGAAATTGATCATCCCACTGAATTAGAATTTCCAGCAAAAGAACCAAAAGAAATTACAACTAAAAAATCTAATTTTCAAATCCAGGAAATTTCTGAAAAAAATGAAACATTAGATACCCAAGAAAAACAACAAGAAAGTAAGAAATCATATCTCACTGTTAAGAAAGTTCCTGAAACTCCTGATACCAATTATGAACATGAAATTCTTTGGCATTTAGAATTTGATGGTTCTGTTAATAAATCAGGAGCAGGAGCTAGATTTTGGGTGCATAATCTTGAAAATGATCATGTTGAAGGCCATGCCTACAGATTAAATTTTAAATGCACAAATAATATGGCAGAATGCGAAGCTCTTTTGCTAGGTCTTAAACTTGTCAAAATA
Organism: Pinus albicaulis; assembly: GCA_034641835.2. Taxonomy (NCBI): domain Eukaryota; kingdom Viridiplantae; phylum Streptophyta; class Pinopsida; order Pinales; family Pinaceae; genus Pinus; species Pinus albicaulis. The sequence goes on from CM076579.1 coordinate 131,146,378, forward strand.
TTAGGGGAAATTAGAGTATCTATCATAGGAGATTCTAATTTAATCATTCAACAGATCAAAGGTCACTTTCTGACAAACGATCCCAGACTGAGAGAATACAGAGGAACTGTTGTAGAGATTCTCAATGCTTTTCTACAAACTCAACTTGCTAAAATCCCAAGAAAACAAAATTTGCATGCTCATAGTCTTTAAATGTTTTCTAGCACTTGTAAATTACCATTCGAACGTAATCATCAGTTCAGAGCTGAGATTAGACATAGACCAGCCATACTAGACAATTTTAAGAATTGACAAGTGTTTGCAAAGGACAATTAAATTAATAATTTCCTGACTCTAGAGAATGAATTTTATAACAGTAACATAGATGAAGATACAGTCATTGAATCTGATCAAATAAATGAACAAGAAACATACATTTTAGAAGAGAGTGCAATTCAAATGTTTCATCCAACAAAGTTCACCAAGAAAGAAATGCAGGACCTTAAACAAATGGAGGTTGAGGAGATTATAGAAGAATAATCTGAGATCATTAATTTAAAAGATAATCATTTGCCTAAAGGATTAACTCCTCTGGAAGATCTTTTCAATTCTAACGATATTCCAAAGAAACCCAAAATGGAACCTTTGAAAGCTGATTTTGAGGAATATAATTTGGGAACTGAAGAAAATCCTAAACTGATAACGTTATCTAAATCATTGTCTCCTGATCAAAAACTAAAATATGTTGAACTAATAAGAGAATTCCAGGATGTCTTTGCCTGGAGTTATGAAGACTTGAAATCATATGACACCTCTATAATTCAGCATAAAATACCTCTGAAAGAAAATCAGAAACAATTTAAACAGAAACTCAGAAGAATCAACCCTGTATTGTTGCCTTTAATTGAAAAATAAATCAAACGAATGTATGAAGCAGGGATAATTGCTCCCATTAGGTTTTCAGAGTGGGTGTCTAATTTAGTCCCTACTAGGAAGAAAACTGGAGAGATCAGATTATGTGTTGATTTAAGGAATGTAAATAAGGTTTCTTTGAAGGATAATTACCCTTTGCCCAAAATGGATCACATTTTACAAAGGGTAGTAGGTGCTTCTAGGATTTCTCTTTTAGATGGGTTTTCAGGATACAACCAGATTCTGTTTCATCCTGATGACCAGGAAAAAACAACTTTTGCAACACCATGGGACACATTCAAGTACGTTAAAGTGCCATTTGGAATTAAAAATGATGGTGCAACCTTCGAAAGAGCAATGGACATTTCATTTGCAAAAGAAATTCATGACTTTCTTGTTATATATCTGGATGATTTAACTGTTTTTTCTAATTCAGATCAACAACATTTGGACCATATCAGACAAGTATTCATAAAATGCAGAAAGTATGGTATCTCTTTAAATCAAAAGAAGTCCTTGTTTGGTCTTGAAGAAGGTAAACTCTTGGGCCATATCATTTCCAAATATGGTATTAGAATTGATCCTGCTAGAATAGAAGCTATATTGCAGATACCTCACCCTAGAAATGTTAAAGAACTTCAAGCTTTCCTAGGAAAAATCAATTTTTTGAGAAGATTCATATCTAGCTTAGTTGAACTAATTAGATTTCTTACTAACATGTGAAGAAAGGATTCAAGTATTAAATGGATAGTTGAAGCCAAACACGCATTTGAAGAAATTAAAATGGCTTTTACCAGAACACCAGTTCTTACCAGTCCACAATTTGATAGAGACTTCATAATATTTTCATTTGCATCAAAACACACTATAGCAGCTATTTTATTACAAAAGGATGATCAAGGATGTGAAGAAACTATAGCCTTTTTTAGTAAAGCACTAAGAGATGCATCATTAAAATACAACATCATGGAAAAACAAGCTTTTGCACTTATAAAAGCATTTAAATATTTTAGAATCTACATACTGTATTCCCATGTGATAGCCTATGTACCAAATGCTATTGTCAAAGACATCTTAACTCAAGATGGAATTGAGGGAAAAAGAGGTAAATGGATTGCTACCATATTAGAGTATGATATTGAAATAAAACCTATAAAGCTGATAAAGGGACAGGGATTGGCTCAACTCATGACAGAAACAATTTTCCAAGCCCTGGATATTAATGAACTGGGTAATGAACAGGAGATGGTGACTCCAAAAATCAGCCAGGCCTTCTTAGATTCACCATGGTATGTTGATATAATTTATGTATTGTTAAACTTGCAAGCTCCTCCATGGTTATCCGGAACAAAGAAAATGTTTTTAAAGATGACATCTTCAAAGTTTTGTATTTTAGATAATGTTCTTTATTGGAAAAATCATGAAGGTATTCTATTGAATTGTTTGTTAAAATACGAAGCTGACAAGGCTCTTAATGAATTCCATGCAGGAGACTGTGGTGGACACCTTTATTGGAAATCAACTGCAGACAAGATCCTAAGAGCTGGATTTTATTGGCCAACCTTGTTCTCTGATGTAAAGAAATTTGTCACTGCTTGCCATAAATGTCAAATTTTTGAAGGCAAGAGAAAACTATTACCTTTACCCCTGAAACCAATTTCCACTGAAAAACCTTTCCAACAATGGGGCCTGGATTTCATTGGAGAAATCCATCCTCCTTCTTTTGGCCAACACAAATGGATCCTCACTACCACAGAATATTTTACCAAATGGATAGAAGCAATTCCTTCCAGACAAGCCAATGACACTTGATTATAGGATTCCTAGAAACCAATATATTATCAAGATTTGGTTGTCCTGAGAAAATTATAACTGATAATGCTGCTGGGTTCAAATCTAAGAAGATGATAAGTTTCTGTAACAAATATCATATCACCTTAAGCCATTCCATAGCCTATTACCCTCAAGGTAATGGACTAGCCGAGTCTTCCAACAAGAGTCTCATCAATATTATTAAAAAATTATTGGAGGAAAACAAGAAAAATTGGCACAAGAAACTTACAAATGCACTATGGGCAAACAGACTCACCACCAAAAAATATATTGGAACCAGTACTTATGAATTAATCTATGGCATTGAGGCTGTATTTCCTTCATCTTTAGGAGTTACTGTGATGAAATTACTTCAAGAAGCTCAGGTTGAACCTAATGATATTCAAAGGAGAATAAATCAGACTATCAATTTGCAGTAGACTAGAGAGGAAGTATATCAGATATCCCAAGTATTGCAGGAGAAACTAAATAAGATATTTGATAAAAGGACCAAGGCAGAAGATTTCCAAATTGGAAACAAAGTTTTAAGATGGGATTCCAAAAGAGAGGATAAGGGAAAACATGGGAAGTTTGACTTCCTATAGAAAGGACCTTATATTATCTATGATTTACAAGGAAATAATACATATTTTCTAAAAAATATTGGATGGTACAGAAACTAAATAAGGGCTATTTAATGGTTGAATGTTGAAAAATTACTTTGATCCTATTTATTAGGATATCTTGGTTTTTGACATGTACATACTATATCCTTTGTAATGTTACAGTTTTGAGTGGATAGTAACTTACTGGAGTTGAAGCCCGAGGATAAGGCCCTAAGCTTCAGAAGTATTATTGTCATACATACATTAAAGTAACAAGCAGAAGAATATTCCATGGTTCAGTCAAAATCATTCTGAAGACAACTAAGCTGCTGTTCTTGACTTTTCACCAGGAAAAACCATCCCCAAGTGGAGCCAGTGTTAGACTCCTATACCAATAGGTGTCATATATCATGATTGACTTGATGAGCTATGTAATATGTTCATACCTTTTCTTGTTGCAAAGTTTTTCCATATTGTCAAAAAAATCAATAAATTTAAAAAATGTAAAGAGGGTATACCCTAAAAGAAAAATCAAAGGGTAAAAAGATAAAAATGGCCAAAAAAGTAAAAGAAAATGAACCCCACCAAAATAAAGGCCAAGGAAAGTGCGCAAGTCTAAATGCCACTACTTTTTTCTCTTATGTAAATAAACAAATTGTGTGCAACTTGTATCTTATGCCACAATTTATGAACAGTCAAACAGTTTAAGCTTGGCTAGTTCATTTTTCAATTTTATGTTTTAGAGATAGAGAATAAAATCTGACCAAACTGTTTAGTCTTGGCAGATAATTAGATAGGTAGAGTATATAAAAGGAGCTCAACAGTTTAATTTGATTCCTTGGATGTAATAAGGTTAGAATTAGATAGATTTCCACATGTATAAGAAAAAGTGTGATAAGGGTTTTCCAGTCTAAGTGCACCCTAATAAAGAATAAAAATGGTAGGTTAAAGTAGGTAGGGTAGGTAGATGTTTTTGCATAATTACATGTGATGGATGATGACTCTAGATGTGTCAAATCTTTACATTCATCACAAGTGCAAAGGCAGACACTACACTAGAAGAATTTCAAGCAAAGAAAAGTCAAATTATTAACTTCCTTTCTCATTTTTCCCTAAAAATTTCACTAATTTCCCCTAAGTACTAAGGAATTTGAAAATTAGAGGGGCTCAATGCATTTCCTTGACTTTTGGAGGGACTGGACCCTTGGCCCAATAATTGGAAAAGCCTAAGTACTTAAAAGCATTCATAAATCATTCATTCACTTCCACAAGACAATCTTTTCCTAAGAAAAATTCTATTTTACTTAGGGAAATTTCACAATATTTCATAAAAACCCTTTTCATTCAAGCATAAGTTAATTACATAAATCTAATTTTTTTATACTTAGCGCTTTAATTCCATTTTAATATTAATTTCTAACTTTATTATTTAATTCCCTATACGACTCAACCCTTTTTCGTATTATTTTAATCAATAAAATTCCCAAATTATTATTATCTCGCCCCTTTGGTTGAAAAATAACCATATAAGTGTGTTAATTGTGATTAATTGGTTGAATTTCCGATTAATTAAAAACCTGAAACCTCGCCGTATAAAAAGGGATTAATTAACCCCATGGTTAATTAATAACCTATTCCACCAATCAAATCTCCCTCGATGTGGTTAAATTATCTTTGATTGCATTGGGCCCGCTCTTTATCTTTCCGTCATCTCCCTTTCCAGACAACCATTCGATCAACCAGTCCGCAATCTACGGTTGTCATCCATATCGCTATGCTTCCCCGTCCAAACGATAACGCGCGATGGTTAAGCAGTTTTCTGAACAGTGCCGTGCCACGTGTCGTATATTGTATGGAATCGCTCGCCTTCTGCTGAAAACTGCTCATCCCCAAAAGCGGTGCGATGTATATCGCTTACCACTTACCTCTCATGTCAAAGCAACCGTACTTTCTGACTTCATCCACTTAAAAAATAAAAAAAACCTGCCATCCTATAAATTTGCAAATAAAAAAAATGAACCCGCTTCATTTTCACTATCTCGTGCAGTGACCAGTGTCCCATGCAGAAAATTCCAAAACCAACTGTCGAAGATTGTCAACCGCCACCTTGCTGGGGAAAATTGAAGTCGAGCAATCCAAAATTCATCCGCCATAGCCAATACCTATTTTTGTCACTGTTTATTTCCTGGAAAACGGGTATTTACCCAAATTCCCGTTGAACTCTGCAAAATCCTAGTTTTTGTTTTAATTCCACACGAAAAAACTGAAACAGGGGTCAAGATTGGTCTTTATTTCATTCCTCAATTCCAAAAATTGCAATTGTATTCCTAAACCTGTGATTGTGCCTATTTTTTTCCTTAAAACCCGAATTCATTTCTGAATCCACAAGAACCAGAAATGGAAATTCCCGTGGCATTGAATGTTGCACCCCTGAATGCCCCTCACAAAGATTTAGACTATCTGCCTCTAGCAGATAGGGATTTCCAAATTAAATACCTCGTCCTCAGTGAAAATCCTCTCTGAATTTTTTTCCACTGTAGAGATAGCTACCTGAACGGCTCTCACATTTTTGGACTATGGGAATCCAATCTTCCAATGTATCTTCTCCCCTCAGTCCACAATTTTCCTGAAATAATCTATTACTGCCATGCCAATTATGATCCCAATCAACGAGCAGTCATGTCCCCGAGTCAAACCGTCCTTTACCCAATAATTTCTCATTCTATCAATGAAATGTTACAGTTTCAGCCTGGTCAAGCCCTGACTCCCCTTTCCATGGGAGAGTTACTTGAGAAATCAGCCAATTTATCCTAAGAAGAGTTGAATCGCCTCTGCCAAACTTTTATGTTTCCATAACATCAGCCCAAAGGCCCTCCCCCTTATGGATATACCTTTTTCACTGATGTGGGCAGACTCATTTTGAATATGATATCTTCTGTAATGGGTTTCAATACTAGTGAATATGTTGATCAATTAACCCTAGTATTGTTGTCAACTTTTACCCTTGGATAGCCCCTTGCTGTCAAATATGATTTTTCTTCCTACATTGCTGATAAAATCCATGATCAGTTCATGAGATTGGAAAATGAAAGAGTGTTCAAATATTCCTCTATTATATACCATCTCATGCTTTACTATTAATCAGAGAGTTTCCCTTTCCATGTCATGAAACTTGATGCCAAAGGAAATCCTAGGTTTGTAATCTTTTGGTCTGCAATCACTCATAATTCCTCTGATTCTCCTTATTCTTACAATGAGTTCATTGACCTATTTTTGCACCCTGCAACCACCTTATTAACAGGATTCTCCCCTCCTAGGGTCAATAGTGACATCAAGAAAATTTTCCAACTTTCCAAGAAACACAGGATAGGTGATTGGTACCTATACCGGAATCATACATAAATTAGAATATATGGGTGTGAGCTATGTCCTTTCAAGTTACCGAAATATGTCCCAATGAGGCTCTTTGCCTTAGAATATTTCAGACAGATGATAAATTCAGACATAGTCCATTTTTTCAATGCCAAGAAAAAAGCTCAGCTCAAAATTAAGAGTCAATTAGGTCCTTTTGTCTGCAATTCTAGGGATGCAGGAAAGGAAGCTGAAAGAATCTTAGAAGACTATCTCAAATTGAAAAAAAGTTTCTACTGGGTAACTTATGACCCAAACAACTTTATTTGTGATAGGAGGATGAAAAAAAATTGTCACCATACCTTCGTCATAGAATTCTAGAAATTGAACAATATGCCAATATGGATGAATGGATGGAAGGGACGTTGATAGAACAAGATAGTGAACAGGTCAGTGTTGAAAATGTTATGAAAGATCTTGAGAAAATACTTGACCTGGATTCTTTTGGACAGGTGCAAAGTCCAGGAATTGGTCCTTCTTTTGCTGGAACCTCTCAGTAAAATTCACAGGAAATCAGTGAATTAGCCATAGTAGCATCTAAAGGGGAAGAAAAGGAGGCTGATATACAGGTTATAGAGAAATTCACAATGAAAGAACAGCCTGAAACTTCTAAGGAACATGGCCATATACAGACTTCCTCCACTCAGATTAATGTGACAGGAATTTCAATTTTGCAAAATCCTCTCAGTGAAGAAAAAGGTAAGAAGAGAGATGAAAAAACAACTACCCCTATCAGTAGATCTTCAGAACAACCTGATGTCAAAAGACAAAAATTAAATCCTCTTACAAAAGTAGAATTTATTCAAGAAACCCCTGATAGTCAGCGGAGAGAAGAGTTCAATAGTCACCAAACATGCACAATCAGTGGGACATCCACTAATTCACGGAGAAAGGAGCTACAAAGATAGCAAAGTACAGAAGTGTCTTCCTTCAAGCCACCAGTGAAGGATGTCTAGGATATTAAGAAAACATTTATAAATATAAAGGCTAGAAATGATCCATTAAGACTTCAAGTTTATAATCAATATTTGAAGATGGCTCAAAAAAATCAACAAATATTGATGTCAGCCTATGACATCCAGCAGGGTAAAATGGTAATGAGTCACTTCAAACCCAAAGTGCAACAGCCTCAAACAGCTGCAGATTATGTTAGAACCAATTTTGAAGTCATAGCAAAGGATATTCATCCTTTGGATCATATTGAACTGCACAAACAGACAGGTGAAATGATTTATTCTACTTTGACTGATAAATGAATAATGACCCAAAGATTACAGGATTCTTTGGAGAATACTAATGCTCAATTTCATCTTGAAAAAGCCTCTTCCCAGGCTAAGGACAACAGAATAAAAACTTTGGAAGAAATAATTATTGGATTGGGTCATAATCCCAAAGGTATAGAAGCCTTAATTAAGAAGAAAGATGATGATATTGCAACCTTAAGGAAACAACTGAGGTTGCCATCTTCAAGGCATCCACAAACTGCAGAAATCATAAAGTAAAACTCTGAAGAAGAATTGATGGATTTGCTCTTGAAACTGAATGAGAAACTAAATGATACTGAAAAAGAACTTGAAAAGGCATTAAAGGACAAGCAGGCAAACATTCCAGCATCTACAGCAGAAGTAATTATAGGTACAACAACAACAGGTCAGCCAACAGAATTATCACAGGTCAACACTTCCAATTTAAGAACTGAAGAATTAATAAAATCAATGGAGGAATTGAAACTCCAAGTGACAGAGCTTTAGAAAACAAAGGTACAGTTTATTACCTTAGAACAAAAATATGATCTCTCAAAGATAAGTGTTGCAGAAAAGACAAGAGAGATCAACAGATTAGAAAAATTGGTGAGAGCATTAGAAAGGGATCTCACATTGGAGAAACCTTTGGGAGAAATCAAAGAAATTCTTTGGACCAACATCATTCAGTCAATAAAATATGTCTGGCCATCAATCCAAATAATGTATGAGCAAAATGATTTAATTAAATTGGCTCTGGAAGAAATTTTAAAGGCAAGAGAAGAATTAGGAAACATGCCTGAAGAAGCCAATGATCTTATACAATTTTTGAATACCAAGAACATATATCAAATTGAAGAACTAGGCATCCAAGATAGAATAGGAACAATTTTGGAGATTAAAAGAGTTTTTACTAAAAGAACTCTAATGCAGAATCTAGAAAGAAGATGATTTGATATGCAGGAAGAAGTCAATGCCTTTACAAAGAGATTCAATATTTTGCAGAGTAAAGGATTGCCAAGTCCTTTAATTTCAGAGGATAAACTTATGAGCCTGGAAAACTATGTTTAGAAATTGAATAAATATGCTGACAACTAGGCCAGTTCATCAACCAGCTCATCAGTAAAAAAAGCATTGCCTACAGGAAAGATTCTTCATGAAAATCTGGAAAATTTGTTTTATCTCAAACATGAGGTAAAACACTTATTCCCAATTCAGCCTACTTTCTTCAGATATACAGAGACTGATGAAACTCTGAGGACGCTTCAAAGAACAAGAATACCAGAAATACAATGGTGGGAAGAAATGTTATAATTTTTGTAAATATTATCCTTGCATGAATTTTGATTATTTACTACAGTAAGACATGATAAAAAGGATAAACAATGATAAAAAAAAAGTCAAAGTCTATCAGTACAGGTAAAGAGTATCAGTAAAACATAGCAGCCAGCACAAAATTACTAAAGAGGACAGCAACAAGCCCAATCATAGGGCCTTCCTCCAGCACATTCTCAAAAGAAGGAAACAACACAACATCGGTTATCCTTTCTCTTATCTACAAGACCATCTATCTCTATTTTCTTGTAATATATCCATGAGTCATCCTAGATTATATCTCATTTTGTTAGGAGATTTTTTTTATAATTATTTTTATAAATACTCCCTCAATTGGAGTATTGAGTGGTGGATTCTTAGACTTTGCTGTAACATTGATTATTTTGGAATAAAGTGTTGTTGGATAAATTTCGTATGGCTAGCTGGATAAAGAATTGATGCAAAAGACTTTTCACAGGATTCTTGAGTCAGACAACGGATCAATAAGTCATCTATCTCTTATGTTTTAGAGTTTTATACTTGTTTATTATACCATCTGTGTTTCATATCTGAATGATAAATGAAAAGGAATAATGTAGAAAGTGCTTAAGTGCAATCTGTTTTCAATCGTTGTTATTCTTAATGTTTTCTTCTAAACTAGTTTAAACAGTGAATTCTTAATTGCTCATGTTTTCTAGTTTATTCATTTTGATTATTTGATAAAGAATTCTTAATTTCTCTTTGTCAACAATCAGTCAAGTTCCCTCTTTCGAATATGTTGAAGGATTCTTAGTTTCCCTTCACCCATTTCGAGTCCATTCCATTCATTTTAGGTCTATAATTGTTCCTTATTTGATTACCTTGCTCTGTGAAACCATCTCTTGTTAAGAAACTTAATCGAGTTAAGCCATCTTTCTTTGACTCCATTAGCCCAATGGCCTAAATTACTCAGTCTTACCTTTTGCTATAGAATTTCATCACCCAAACTCAATCAAAATCCCTAGACTTTCATAACTAGCCTAATATATTTCAAAACAAAGCTAAATCTTACAGAGAGAGCCCTCTCTGGGTACAGATTGGCTAGATTTTGTACCTAAAAGTTGGTTTGTGGTTACCTCGGACCCCTTTCCTCTTCCAACAACTTCAAGAAAAATCTGAGTGATAACAGAGTGGGGCCAAGGGCAAGCAAGCTCACATTGTATTTAAGAAAGAGGATGGCAGCCATTTGAATTCATGTTTTAGATTATTTTGACATTGGTCTGCTTAGACTATTTCTTCCTCTTGTTGTTTAGCAAGGTAGTTGTGTTGTTTAGCACCGGGTGTTCCTGAGTGGGAATCCCACCTCTTTCCTTGAGGAGCCTCTTGGAAGAGTATTGTATTCATTTCCACATTCAGGTTTTTATGCCAAGCTACAGCTTCTTCATCATTGCAGTTTCTGCAGGTTATCGTGCTGTGTTGCAGGGTGCAGCAGTGGAGGGGTTAGAACCCCAATTTCAGAGCTATTTTCTCATAGGAGGAAAGTTTCCTTCTCTTGGGAGATCTTTTTGGAGAGTTCTTGGGCACATTTCAAATCCTTGGCATCAGGCCATACATTTCCCATTATTCCCAGTAGTGTTCCAGCTAAGGAATGAATTATTTTTGAAGGCAGCTTCAACAGATGTTCTGGTGGTTCCTTTGCAGTGTTTCCTTGTGATTGAGGGGTTAATCCTTTCATTGGAGGAGATATTTGAGGCGGTCTACTTCAGATATATCATACTTCAGCCTTCTACACTCTTATTCTTTAGTTTGCAGAGTAACTTCAGCCATTGGGCTTTAGATCCCATCTTGTGTAGAATGTATTTCTGAAGACCCCTTTCCGGGTTCTTTGTAGGAGTTTATATTGAGCGTAGATCTATATTGAGCATATCTTTTGAGGCTTATAACAGCCCTACATATTTTGTACATCATTTTTCTATAGCAGTGGGTTTTTAACTGTGCTGTAGTAGTCTCAGACATTTTTGTATTGTGACAACAGTTCATTTGTAGAGTGATTTCTTACGAAAGGCTTGTTCCTTCATGGTATATAATCAATGCCTCATTTTTATGTATGGTTTTATCATATAATACATGGATTAATGTCTCCATTTTGGTCTCCCATGTTTATGAGTTGAGTTACACTGCTCTTTGATTGTTATGTTCATGGATTGATGTAGCTCCACTTTTGGAATATCTTAAGATATTCCCAATAGTGCTGATTTTCCCTATTTTGGGATATTACATGGATGAAGATGTGCCATTGGTTGGTAGTCATTTAAAGATATCGGAAAAGTTATCCATCATCCCATTCCTTTGTTTCTCAAGGCCCTCCTCGAGTAATATTCTGATAGGATCTTCTACTTCATTTTATTTCTTTTTCCTCCATGGGAGACCATTGGGGTTTGTGAGGCTCATCTTGCAAAGGTTCAACTAGATTGAGCCATAACTCCTTATACCTTGACCTCGTTGGGGACACGCAAAGAAATATGGAGAAAGAGAAGACCACTATGATACCACTAATCCATACTTATGCAGGAACATAATTTAAAAAAAAAAATAAACATACACATAGAGATGTAGCAGGAATAACACTTCATTTCATTAACATCAAATATTGAAAAATTCTTATAGACATAGTGGAAAATAAACTAGTTCAGGTGATGGCATCTTATCTCAGAGAAGAGATGTGGCATCTACATGCCTTTGAATTGCATTAAAATGAGGCTGAAGGGCCTCTTTATTATTTAACAACAAGAGAAAAGCCTAAAAAACCAAAACCCTAACCTGAGGAGATGAAACATCAAGAGTTTGTGGGCCCCGTTGGGGTTAGTTGGGCAGCCAACTTCCTGTGGTCATAACTTGGTCATATTATCTGCATTTGGTGTGTACAATATATCATCGGAAATATCTCTCTCGGTACTACATTATTTTTCATAGGCCCATTCCTATGGCTATGGGCTTACTGCAAATCTCAAAAAAATGACTTTTAGGGGGTTAAAACTTCTCTAAAAGTTCTAGACCCAAGAAATTTCTTAGAATAGTAAATACTTCTATAAACAAGGAAATTGATGAAACTGACTAGAGGTCTAGGTGGAATAGGTGGGTGGCCACCAATATCCACCTGGATCAGAGGACTTGTAGAATATGGTGGAGGTGTTCTTCCAAACTATGGTTGAAGATCAAGATGTCATTCAAACACACCACCATGAAGGAGTTGGTGAAATTTTTCAAGATATCATCTATCATCCTCATGAATGTTACAGAGGTGTTTTTCAACCCGCAAGGCATGAACACCCATTAAAAATGCCCTCCTTGGATTTGAAGGTAGTCTTCCATACATTAGAGGGTTTGATTCATAGCTGGTGATAGATGGAATTCAAGTAAATATTGCTGAAATATTTGGCCCCCCTGAGTTGGGCCAGAAGGTCATCGATCTATGGGATTGAATATCTATTCTATACAGTGATATTTTTTAGTGCATGATAGTTAATACATAGTCTCTAGGTGTCATCCTTATTCTGTACCAATTCAATCGGGCTCCCACAAGGTGAGGAGCTTGGCCTGATGTTCCATTTTTGAAACATCTCTTGGTTCTGCCTCATACTTTCATCATTATCTAGAACAGACCATCCATAGATCAACCCATTGGGTAGTGGCACAACTCCGGTCAAATTGATGGATATCTTGACTTGACAATGTAGAGGTACCCCTATAGGTGAGGGAAAAATTTCCTTGTATTCCTCCACTACATTTTCCATCTGTTGCTTCCATGCAGAGTAGCCCTATTTGGAGGTCGTGGCCAAAATCTTCTTCTTTCCCTAAGGTCAAATCATCACGAAAATAAATATCCTCGTTTGGGAAATCATCTCACTACATTTCTTTGTAGTAATCAAGGACATGTCAGTAGGTGATACTTCCTCTGTTATCTTGTACAACATATTTCAAAAATTAATAATAACAGAGTGAGGCCTAGACTCATAGGTAACATGTTGCTTCCACAACTTTGGTTGGTCTAATAATACATCAGAAACTGTAATATTCCTAATTAGCCCAAGCTAATAGGAATGTACAATTTTGTTTCATTTTCTTATAGCAAGAATAAATGTGTAAGCGAGGACCATAAAAACTCCTGAAACCAATAAATAAATCAATGCCCAATGTGAAAAGGCTAAATCTGGGCTTCCTTAATAAAAATCCTTGATGTGTGAAAGGGATTGTGACAATTGACTGGGTCAACAGGACCAAATCCATAGCACTGTCCAGATGCAATGTACCTCCTAGATGCATAGCCCAGATCTAGTTGGAGGCTACACATGTGAAAGGAGCTAAACCTTTGAGATGTTTTAGGGTTTTGCAAGGCTTTTATCCTATAAATGAAAGAGGAGAGAAGCATGAGAGGGATTGTTGAAAATATTGTCTTGAAAGGATTTGTCTATTTAGACACTTCTCATTCTCTAGCTGTTTAGCTGAGAAAAGTGTTGTTAAGCACTAGGGTGTTCCTGATCGGGAATCCCACCTCTTCCATTGAGTAGCTCTTGGAGGAGTATTGCATTTCTTGACCACTATCAAGCATTTGGCCAAGCTCTTCTTCCAACCACAACACAGATCCTGTTGAGGGTTTGGTTGTATTTGTAAGCTATAGCAAGTGGAGGCTATATCTATTCAGATCTAACCAATTCTAGTGCCTCTTTTTAGTGGGAAAGCCTTATATCCCCCTGGAAAGAGTGTATTGGATCATCAGAGCTCCAGATCCATACCTTGGCATCAGGCCAAACTGTTCATCAAGGCTACAATGCATTTTTTCTACCAGAACTGTGTTATTTGCAAGAGGAAAGTTGCAGGGAGTTTTGGCAACAATTGAGGAGTGATCTCTAGTGACAAGGATTTGTCTCTTACTGTGTTGATCCATGGATTTTTGTTCTTATCCATGTCATATTCAGATCTGATCTGAATAATCTTGTATAAGCTTCAGTAATTCTGTAGAAATATGCAGATCTGCTGCATGAGATCTCAGATCTACTCCATATGCTTCATGTTTTGCTGAAAACCCCAAGGGGTATGTAAAATAGAGATAGACTAGTGTGCAGATCTGATATAGATCTAACCTTTTGTACAAAGATTTGTTCTAGATCTGAGTTGTAACCTACAGTTACTGTATACTCATAAAAATAATGCTGTCAAGGTTTGCAATGAAATACAATTGTTGCAACACCTCTTTTAGAGGGTTTTTATTCATGAAAGTCTCCATATTTCTCTTGTACATTGATTGGGCCACATTGTAAATCTGATTTACCATTGTAAAAGATATTTTTGAGCTATAATATTGGTCTCTTGCTACTTCTATCTAAAACTGCGTTATTTTTTGGACAATGTTCTTTTGTATTGCTCCAGTCCCTTCTTTGGGCAGTTTTCAAGCCTTACTAGGTGTGGGAGGTCTGTTTAACCCACCTAGTTTGATTTTTTTTTTTAATATCCTCTTGGATTTGGGTCTTATATTATCAGATATAAGGGATCCAAGGGCTGATTTCATATTCTGTAGTAGCCATTTATGAAAAATGCGTTTTTCAGACATGCCTTACTAGCAGTCCCAATTTGGGGATATTACAGTGGTATCAAAGCATAATATTGGCACAACCTGTGCTTGTTTACTGAAGAGCCAATATGTATTTTCATGGAAATAAAGGAGTGATGAATAAGTGTGATTACACTGAATACACAGAAGAAAAGGGCAAGATCCCTTTTACTGGAATTTTGCAGAGGGAAGAGTTTTCAAAAACTCTTTCTCAAGCTATGTATGCAATGAAAGAAGAAATCCAGGAAATGAAGAGGGAGAGACATGTAGATCCCTCAGGAGGATTCTTACATCAGTAAATCCCCAGTACTTCTTACCATGTGTGTGAGAATTCAGTCACACAACCTGATCTGCAACGTTGGAACATGCCTACTTTCTTGTCAAAGAAAGAAGGAAAAGGAGGAACACCAAAGGAAGAATCTCTTTGTGATTATCTCCTAGAATATGAGTCTCTATCAGAGAGATTCAAAGAGAATATTAGTTTCCTATATTTTTTTCAACTCAGAGAAGCAAGATCCAACACCTACAATAGAAGAAGAGAGTGCCTTCAGCACACCTTGGGTAGATTTTCTCTACTTACTTTTGATGGATCACCTAAAGACTCAGTCAAGTCTTGGGTAAGGAAGCTTGACACATAATTTCAGCTACATCAAGTGTGAGAATTAGAAGCCTTGAGAGTAACAGTGCTACATCTTCAAGGAAAGGCTTATGCTTGGTGGTTGTGTGAGTCCTCTTCCTTGAAAGGGATAAACATATCTTCTTATGCAAGATTCACTAGGAGATTAGTGACAAGATTTGATGTGATACATTCTGAGACTTCTTGAGTAGAGCAAATCAAGCCTAAGAAATATGAATCCCTGCATAAGTTGGAAGATTCCATGGAGCTAACTCCAGTCCTAAACATTGCTGAGGGGGTTGAAGATCTGCTGCACAATTTTCCAGAGGCAAAAGCCCCACTACAATAAGAACACTTTTCTCAAAGAAAAGACATGAGGGTTCCTTCTTCAGTAAGAGATCAAGAAAAAGGATCTCTTAATGATGAAGCATTCTCCATTGATGAGGAGAAGGGAGAGAAAGAGCAGAGAAGATGCTCCAGTGTTGTGATAGCAGGAGGAGATCTATTTTCATTTGGAGATGGAGATGAAGCAATGGCTTCCACTAGAGGTGTTCTTGCACCTTTGTAAGGAATTCCTAACGCTCTTCCATATGGAGGACATGAGAAGCATGTGTTTTTGCTAAAAGAAAATGAGACATAACAAAGGACGGATCACATAGATGATCCACTATCAGAAGATGGGGAAAATGCTCCAATCAGAGGCACTCTTTCACCACTAAGAGGGGTCTCCCAGTTTCATAAGACTTCCACACATAAAAAAAAGTTAAAATTGCACAGTGGAAGCAGGGACATGACAATCTCAATTGTCATGCATAGGAGAATGGTCCCTGAAATTTCTCTATCTAGTGGCAAACCACCTGGGAGGCCACCTGATTTATATTTTTTGGGGAATACCTCACAACTTGCTGCTCAAAAATTAGATCCAGGAGGGTTTGGAGCACTTGAAGACCAAGCTACTACGCTGGGAAACTTGGGTAAGCTCAACAAAGGGGGAAATATTTTTCCCCTATCATCATCACCCACTCTCTTTTATGATCTTGTGTTCTAGAAAGAGAATAATGGAAGGAACAACCTTCCAACACACACATTTGTCATGGAAGATGTCAAGGGAAGGATCAGCAACATGACAGATAATTTTTTTGATGCATCATTAGCGCTGTCATTTTTGAATAGTGTAGATATGTATTGGAAATCCCAACTGCTAGTGGATTATTCCAAAGATCTTTACACATGTATGATAATTGATGACCCACTACGTGAAGAGGGCTACTTAGACCAAGGATAAGTCATCTATCATCATGGTAGAATATTTTTTCCTAGAGCTTCTAAGCTCAAGCATAAGATACTACAAGGAGCATACAAAGAGTTCTGTTTCATCCATCTATATTCCATGAGGATCTACAACATCATCATGAGGAGCTTTTGTTGGGAAGGCTTGAAAGAGGAACTATATCAGCATTTTCAAGAATTCATGAGCTATGTGGATTTGGGGCAGCCATGGGACTCTATACAAGAGTCATTTCAGCCATCTCTTCCTTCTTTGAAAAGAGGGGAAAGATCCATGCATAGCTCCATGTGTATGAGAAACATTTATGGTAAAGGATCTGTCCATGTAAAAAAAATTTTATTTTCTGATTTTACATGTTATTTTACCATTTTTATGCAGGCTATGACTCCTAAAAGGAGCAATGTATCATGTAAATCTCATGACAATTGTTGGGCCACTAAAAATTCTGAATTTGGCCACTCCCTTGATGTGCAAAGGGAGATTTATTTTCATCATGGGTGCTTCCCAAAGGCACCAAATTTATCTCACATTTTCTGCAATAGTGAGATTACTTGGGCAGCAAGTAAGTGGTGGGAAAACCACTTACCATATTTGGATCTGATGCAGACAGAAGATGCTCTGCGCTAGTTCCACATGTGGGACTATAACCCACCTCCCTATGCAGAAATTTATGTTTGTATGTACATTGTTTTGATTCCCTATCTGGATGATGTATTTTACTTTTCATAGGGATGTATGGAGGAAGGAGGGAAGAGATGCATAAGCCATATAGAATGGCTACTCCCCATGTACTTTATGTCTCATATTTCAGGGATAACATTGGACAAACCATGTTTGTTTCATATAATCTATTGTCTTCTTATGAGATGAACTATTTGTATCTCATGAGAACTTTGGTGGAGCAAGTCATGGAGGGATGGTTTGGTGAACAGTTGGCACAAGGAGGAAGATTAACTCATGTTTGTGTCACCAATGGAGAAGGAGATGAGTTGCAGCACTCACCTTATCATTTGCTTGAGTACAAGCAACATTTTGGAGGGGAGGACTGTAATATTCCTAATTATCCCAAGCTAATAGGAATGTACAATTTTGTTTCATTTTCTTATTGCAAGAATAAATGTGTAAGGGAGGACCATAAAAACTCCTGAAACTAGTAAATAAATGAATTCCTAATGTGAAAAGGCTAAATATGGACTGCCTTAATAAAACTCCCTGATGTGTGAAAGGGATTATGACAATTGATTGGGTCAACAGGACCAAATCCACAACGTTGTCCAAATGCATATAATGTACCTCCTAGATGCACAACGCAGATCTAGTTGGAGGCTACACACGTGAAAGGAGCTAAACCTTTTAGATGGTTTAGGGTTTTTCAAGGATTTTATCCTATAAATGAAAGAGGAGAGAAGCAAGAGAGGGGTTGTTGAACATATCGTCTTGAAAGGATTTTTCTATTTAGACACTTCTCATTCTCTAGTTGTTTAGCTACGAATAGTGTTGTTTAGCACTAGGGTGTTCCTGATCGGGAATCCCACCTCTTCCATTGAGTAGCTCTTGGAGGAGTCTTGCATTTCTTGAACACAATCAGGAATTTGGCCAAGCTCTTCTTCCAACTACAATGCAGATCTTGTTGAGGGTTTGGTTTTCTTTGTAAGCTGCAGCAAGTGGACGCCAGATCTATTGAGATCTAAGCAATTCTAGTCCCTCTTTTCAGTGGGAAAGCCTTCTATTCCCCTAGAAAGAGTGTATTGGATCATCATAGCTCCAGATCCATACCTTGGCATCAAGCCAAACTATTTATCAAGGCTACAACACAGTTTGTCTTCCAGGACTGTGTTATTTTCAAGAGGAAAGTTGCAGGGAGTTTTGGCAACAATTGAGGAGTGATCTCTAGTGATGAGGATTTGTCTCTCACTGTGGTGATCCATGGATTTTTTTTCTTATCCATGTCATATTCAGATATCATCTGAATACTCCTATATAAGCTTTAGGAATTCTACAGAAATATACAGATCTGCTGCATGAGATCTCAAATCTACTCCATATGCTTCATGTTTTGCTGAAAACCCCAAGGGGTATGTAAAATAGAGATAGACTAGTGTACAGATCTGATATAGATCTAACATTTTGTACACAGATCTATTCTAGATCTGATTTGTAACCTACAGTTGTTGTATACTCATAAAAATAACGCTGTAAAGGTTTGCAGTGAAATACAATTGTTGCAGCACCTCTTTTAGAGGGTTTTTCTTCATGAAAGTCTCCATCTTTCTCTTGTACATTGATTGGGCCACATTATAAATCTTATTTACCATTTTATAAGCTATTTTTGAGCTATAATATTGGTCTCTTGCTACTTCTATATAAAACTACGTTATTTTCTGGGCAGTGTTCTTTTGTATTGCTGCAATCCCTTCTTTGGGCAATTTTCAAGCCTTACTAGGTGTGGGAGATCTATTTAACCCACCTAGTTTGATTTTTTTATGATATCCTCTTGGATTTGGGTATTATATTATCATATCTAAGGGATCCAAGGGCTGATTTCATATTCTATAGCAGCCATTTCTGAAAAATGCGTTTTTCAGACATGCGTTGCTAGCAGTCCCAATTTGGGGATATTACAGAAACTTCAAGAGGGGAAACATCACACAGTACCTCATACGTGAAGGGCTTGATGAGGTAGGGAAGGAAAAACTATTGGCTGACACATAGATCTCGTAGTTGGTGAAGCCACTCGATGGTATACAACTGCGAGTGTGACATGGTCGGTATGCCCATCCGCTTCACGAATTCTTTTGAAATGAGGTTCTTTTGGCTTCTATTGTCAACAATGAACTAGAGCAAAGAACCTTTCACCCACATCTAGGGATGGAATAAGTGCTCCCCCTCCTCTGTATCTTTTGGATCATCCCTTTGGAGCTTAGTGGTGGAAACAATGGCACTGGATTCCACATCAAGTATCTTCTTCCTTTTGTCATTCTCCTTGTCTGGTTCTGACTTAGAGTTAGAACATGCATCTGATTTAGATGCCTTTAGCTTTACCACCATCGACAGTTTGGCTCGACACTCACTTGTGTTGTGAGTGGAGCTCTTATGGAATTCAAACCACTTTCCCATGTCCTTCTTGTTGGAAATACTAAGAGGGGGAGGTGAATAATTATTTCTTAGCAATTAGCACTTTTAAATATTTTGAGAGCATTAGTTAATATTCAAGTATTCTTAAT
This sequence comes from Pinus albicaulis, assembly GCA_034641835.2. Lineage (NCBI taxonomy): Eukaryota > Viridiplantae > Streptophyta > Pinopsida > Pinales > Pinaceae > Pinus > Pinus albicaulis. The sequence goes on from CM076579.1 coordinate 131,166,367, forward strand.
TTTTATCCCATAAAAACATTAAACAGTAGAACACAATAGGCACAAGAATTTTAGTCGGAAAACTCCCTCCAAGTAAAAAACCACCGAACTATGTTGTAATAAATTCTTTAATATTCAACCCCAACTAAAATGAAATTTACAACTTCCTAGAATTCTAGAAAATCATTCTTCTCTACCTCCCACCAGAAATATGCCCCAACACCTTGGGCTCTTTAGTATTCAGTTGAATGGATGTCCCGACATCCTAGACCGACCTACCACCCCGAAGCGTTCACAGGCTCCAACCTCTAGGTGACTTCATCCACTGACCTAGCACCTCCCTGCCACCATATAAAGATCAGAAATAAAAAAAGAGTGTGGACTCTCGTACGAGGTACAATGATCCATGATACAATATGATTCACAATGATTTTCTTGAACTAGACCAATCACCCAATCACACTATGACCTCCAACCCAACCATAAATTTATCCAACAATGAATCCTATACCTCCCAACAATGCCTCTTCAACTTTAGGCAGATTGACTCTTTTACAATAATGACTCTTTTAAAATTTTACTATGATTAATTTTAGAACATCGAATTTTTACATGACCTGATACTTGATTTGACACTACTTCTTGGATCACTAGCATCTGATAAGGTACTATTGTGCTTGCTTCAAGCAATGGTACTTTGGTGATGCACATCCTTCTAGTATGTGTTGAGTTGTCCTATTGTGTCCTCCTTCCTGTAGATGCATTAATGAATAAGACCCAAACCAAAATAAAAACAAAATACTTGCATTGTCCTGTAAAACATAAGTCAGAGAAATATTCAAAATTAAAATGTAAATACGTTCAGTATTTATGAACAAAACCCAAACAAACATATATAAAAAAATACTTACACTGTCCTGCAAAAACACATGTCAGAGATGATATTCAAATTTAAATGCAAACACTAATCATAAATACCTTGTTGTAGCAAACTTACCATTGACTATTAATGTGTGGTCCTTATTGCAGTGATTTGTGAATGCATAATTTTTGTTTCCTTCTCGAAGTTCGATATTGAATCTGCTTAATCTATGTAATTTTAGATCTTCAAGGTCTGGAATTGCATCCTATGGCAACCCTATAAGTCCTCTTTCGAACCCCATAGGTCTGATCGATATTGGATTCTTCAAGAAATATTTATTCCCAATTTCCCATGATGAACTGAGTATATACTAGTTGAGTAAATTGAACTTGTACAAAATTCCATGTGTCACTGTTTCAACCTTTGGTCCTAAAAACAATACCCAAAAAACTAAAGTATGTCCTCTTCCTATCATGTTTTACGAAAGTTTAATCCAATGCTCAAAGAGAAAATTATGACACTTTTCCCAATGTCACTTGTTTGACATAGAATTTGGGAGCCTACAAAAACCCTAACTTCCTCAACTCATATCTCCAAACATATAGAGAACCAAGATCATAAATTTGGTCACAAAATTCATTAGGATTGCGGCTCACATGGTTTTTTTTTTTTTTGCATCTGAAGTGATGTAGGAGCATCCTTCTTGAATTTTATTAAAATATGTGTAATTAGGGGGGTGATGTATTTTTAATTATTTTATAAATTATTATGCTCATTTTTAATAAGTTAAGAGAGAAAATTTAGAGTGTGAGGATTATTGTAAATATTCTCTTAATTAATTGTGGATATGAGTGAAATTGGTTTGGGTAGATATTTTAGGGATTATAAATTCCTTGAATGAATCTTAGTTGAGTGAAATAAGGGATAAAGATATTTTAGGATTTGGTTGAGATTTGTGGGGAGGAAATCATGGATTGGAGTTAATTCATAATTGTGTATAAATATGAAGCTTGTGTGGGAGTGAGGAATATAGTGAGAGATAGAGAGAATTAGCGTGAGAGTTCATGTGAAAGGCGAGAGCCAAGATGCCAACAATTGTTACATTTGGGCAAGATGGTTTGAATCTGAATTTTCTTATGTTATTATATACCTGTATTTTATTTGTGTTGGCTCTATCTTCTTTATATATGTTTTGAGCTAAATTAAATGTGGTTTTAGTGAAGAATTTAAATTGAGGATTCCATGTTAAGGAAGCACACATTTTACTATGTGCAAGGATCTGTTTTATAGCAGAATCCTTGCATCATTTGGTATCGAAGATGAAGATCCATGCCTAGCGAGGTGTGATCACAGGTCTTGGAGGTTAGAGTTTAGTGTGTGATAGACTACTGGAGGTTTGACTTAAATATGTGAATTGCATCCTGAGTGAATTTAATCTCTGCAATTATATATATGCGGTATATGAGTGTGTTAACTATAGGAACTGGAGGAGATTAGATTGGGACGTGAAGACCAAGTGGGGAAGTAGAATGCGATGGTTATAGATTCAATTATAAAACCATTTCCAAATGGAATTGATAGTGGCAATGTGTTCCTATAGAAACGCACTGTGAACTCTTTGTGATATAGAAACTCGTCCAAATGCTATGCCTTTGAATGCTAGTTATTACCCTTTTCCTTTTCAGGATTTATTTTCCAACGTGACTTCCCCTCCAAGCAAGCTATTTCTAAATCTAGATTTACTTGAAAGGACATTTTTCTGTGTGCAATTTATAGGGATAAGTCTTAGAGAGGGGGATCCTGTTCTTAGATCTTGTATTGATTAGATTGTTGGTTTTCCTGGAATAGCCAACAGGCCAAAGCCAACATGAAATAGGTTGAATGCGTTGAGGAGGAAGTTGTGCATGTGGAGATTGTAAAATTTCAAGAAATTGTACTCCTTCAAAAAGAAGTCGTGATCACCATCACTAAGAATTGAAGTCGACTAGAGGAGGAATCAACCAATGTGTGAGAATACCCAATGCTGTGTAGTGAGCATGCAGTTGGACTTTGAATTCAGTCTTAGTTGCGGACAACACTGTAGATAGTTCTCTTTGTCAATGTGCAGACCTGGGTGCCGAGACTGCATGAGCATTTGGACGAGGTCACAATAGAGTTATTGTGTGCGGATAGTGTGATATGGACTTCATACTTGCATTAAAAGTCCATTAATTAATATTGTGTTCGCAGTCTTAACGCATTTGTAGTGGAGTGCTAGTTAGAGTGTAGAAGCACAGTTGGGTGGATGCAACTACAGAGAACGCTGGTTCACACTGTAAAGGGAAGCTGGGAACCAACAATGGCAACCAGTTTTGAAATTGCATTATATGATTTATAACAAGGGTCCGATTGCATTCACTTTTATCCTCCTACGTGATGTCTCATGTTTAGTAGCCATTCCAGTAACACAGAAAATGCCATAGAGCATTTCCTCCTTTGAACGATGCCCATATTTTTCAATGATTCCATTTACATGGCAAACAATATTTCAGTCTTTTCATTCTTATGCAACGTCTCACCTATGGTAGTAATTTTAATATGGATTGTGTCGACATTCATAGTTGAACGACATTTGCATTGGTAAATATTGGATACGTGTGAATTTTGAAATTTCTCCAAGTGTGTTGGTCAGCGAGGTGGAAATCATTGTTTTATTGCTTTCGATATATAGATTGTGGGCCCATAACCCACATATCTACAAGTTTGGAAAATATGTAGTTTTTCTCATTATGAGCCATTTAAATCTGAAACGTTCAATTGCAGCTGATACATAGTGGAATTTAATATAACCAGTTTGGTCAAGTTGTTGAGTTTATGAGAAATCGTATTGGAAATACGTAAATATTGGTGGTGAGTGCTGAGGGTTATGTAGGTCTTGTGGAGAACGCAAGGAGACTCTAAGTTAAGTGCTCATTGAATGAATCAATATTCATTTGATTAAAGGTATCCTTAAAAATTTGGATGATTTAATTTCCCTTGTCATACTCGAGAAGTTAATATTTTTGTAAAAGAATGAAATTAATCCACAAGTTTGAGGAATGGAATTGGAGTCCATCTCAGAAATTGACGTGCAGATATGGTTCAAGTGTGATTTTTGTTTTTTGCTACCAAAGAAATGTTGAAGCCACCATAACAAGAGAATTTTTTGGAAAATTCCTACGAATGAATTGTTTTATGCACTGAAGAGAGACGATGTTGCATGAGAACCGTCACTACAAAGGAAGCTGCACAGAAGTATAGGGAAACTATTTTTGCTAAGATTATGAGCATGTTGAAGATGTTATGGTATGAAATGCATCCGAATATTCACAGTGATAAAGACGTCATAGAAGAGTGAATCCGGAGAGTTGAAATTGCAAAGAGAAGATTTATTAATAACCTTGATGGGAGCATAAGGTATGATAATTCAAAAAGGTATTTTTGAATGTTGAAAATTAAATGGCTTATTTATTTTTACCATAAAATAAATCTTGTAAAAAGTGAATTTCATTTCGATTTAAAGGATTAAAAGAAGGTGATAAAGGGAGATGATGTAATTAGTGACTTATGATAAGAATGAGTATGAGAGAGGGTGAAGATTTTACATCATGAAAATGTATTAAGGGTGGATGTTCATTGGTATGTTGTATAACTTGAATTAGAGTCAAAATATCCACTATTGTAATTATTGGGTCAAGCCTTGAAGTCAAATCAGATGTTAAGGTCAAATGAAAATTTTGATAGGTTGAGTCAAGTTAAACCATTGAGTTACTATACAAGAGGGTGTATTTTTCATCCAATATGAAGAGTTGATGTAAAGTCTGGAGTCAAAGAGTCGTAAGCCAAGTCAAAGGTTTGAATTTAATTGGGTGCATGATTGGCAGAGCCTGACACCCCAAGAGTTTGATCATTATAACACATGAAATACTGCAGTTATTGTTTGTAGCAAAGAGGAGAAAGAGAGTTTCCAGAAATGATTCCAAGATAGAAAACTGAAAGAGGTCAAGCATAGGAAGAGAGCTTGTATTGTTGAATGGAAAATATGGAGGCTTCTTGAAAAGGGGATTTGAATTAAATCCACAAGTGAACAAATGAAGTTCGCAAAGGAGGAGAAGATGACTGGTGCAGTCATTTCGGAGGTTCTGAGAAAGACCGCAACAGAAGAAAGAAGAAGGAAAATGCTAAGGAAAATGTAATATGGAAGCAGTTGACTGATGAAGAGTATGAAAGGGAAAAAGTTGAGATAATAGTTCACCTTGAGTTATTGATGGAATTGTTGCAGAGAAACAAGAAAGACCGGAGACATGGTTGGACCATGACGAAGAAAGTGAAGTGGCAGAGACTACATGCAAAGAGGGAACAAAAGGTAAACATATTGTTGATAGAAGAGTTGAGGAAGCTCAAGCAGATGATGAGTGTGAAAAGGAGATGTGAAGAACTCAGAGAGGATAAGTTGAAAATGGAAGTTTCCATTTATGGCCTAGAACAAGGTAAAATTCTGGGTGGAGAGATCAATGAGAAAGATCTCATGAACTATTGGAATAGTTCAGAAGAATTGGAAGATATGTTTACAAGAGAAGCAGATGAGGCTATAAAGCCTTGTACTTTTAAATCTCATAGTTTATGTATGTTTGCAGGATGTACAGAAGATGATGGATAGTCTGGTGAAAATTTTGTAGAGATGAATGAAATGCTTGAGGTGAAGTATGATGGAGAATGCCTTTCAGATAAGGAAGGTACTGATTTATTGAAGCAGAACGAAATCATAGATGAATTCCTGTTTGGTGTAAGACAACCAGTTGAAGTTGTTATGGAGCATAACCATAATGAAAATGCCGAAGTGATATTCCAAGGAGGTAAACAAATGAATTTGTTTAATGAAATTGATAATATAATTTTTCAATGTGATGATACAGAAAACATGATAACTCAGGAGGATTGCCAGAAGAAGAATGAAACTAGGAATGAAGGTTGTCATGAAATTTTGGAAAGATTTCACATGGAAATAGAGTTCTTGGAACGATGGCTTAAGGAACCTGAGGGAGAAGTGAAGCTTGCAGAACCTGATAAATAAGAGATTGTAGTTGTCGTGCATGATAGGGATGAAATGTTTTTAACATTTAGAAAGTTGAGTGAAAGTTATAACTTTTCAAATAATATGTGGTTGTAGTTATAGAAAACAACATTAATAAATATGATGTTGAAATCAGATAAATTGAGAAGAAATTATTTGGAGATGAGATGAAAGATCAGGAGTAGCAAGAAAATTATGTCCTTAAAGACATAAAGGAAACATAACTATTAAACCAGCAGGATAAAGATGAAAGAAGCCAACAATTCAAAAGATATTTTTTTGAAATGCAGAAGGACTATGATGGGAGATTGGTGCTTGAAGCAGCAAAAGAGGCCAAAAGGTCTTGTATTTTTTAAACTATAGTTTTTTGATGAATGCAGGTACAACACCAGATGAGAAAGTTCTTTCTATAGGGGAAATAAATGACTATAATTGCGGTCAAGAAGAAGTTCTTTATTATTCTTCATTTTAGAAAGTTGAGTGTTCAGCATAATTGGAGATGAAAACATCAGACAAAGAGGAATTAATCCGAGGAATTGGTGAAAGAAATTGTTGGAGAGGCTGATGGAATCTGTTTGATGGAACGAGTGATGCTGATGTACAGCCAGTTCAAGATTCTTTCAGAGTTTGGAGACTAGAAGAATGGGTATCAGCATTTCCACACGAGTCTGAAATTTTCAAATTAAAAATGATGTGGTATGGAACAGCGAGAGTTACAATCAATAGTATTCTGAAAATAATTTTCTGGAAATTATGTGCAAATTTACAAAATAGAGTTGATACTTCAAAAGACCAACGACAAAATAGAGTTTGGAATCCTCGAGGGAGAAAGTTATTGAGACTTGTGGCTATCACATTATTACAGAAAAGTGACAGACCTCATAGACAGGATTCTATGGAAACTTCTCTACATGGGGACTCTGATGCAGGAGCATCCTGCTTTATTTTTATTAAGAAATGTGCAATTAGGGTGGTGATGTATTTTTAATTATTTTATAAATTATTATGCTCATTTTTAATAAATTAAGAGAGAAAAATATGAGTGTGAGGATTATTGTAAATATTATCTTAATTAATTGAGGATATGAGTGGAATTGGTTTGGGTAGATATTTTAGGGATTAGAAATTCTTTAAATGAAACTTAGTTGAGTCAAATAAGGGATAAAGATATTTTAGGATTTGGTTGAGATTTTTGTGGAGGAAATCATGGATTGGAGTTAATTCATAATTGTGTATAAATATGAAGCTTGTGTGGGAGTGAGGAATCCAGTGAGAGATAGAGATAATTAGCGTGAGAGTTCATGTGAAAGGCGAGAGCCGAGAGGCCAACAATTGTTATATTCGGGCAAGATGGTTTGAATCTTAATTTTCTTATGTTATTATATACCCATATTTTATTTGTGTTGGCTCTCTCTTCTTTATATATGTTTTGAGCTAAATTAAATGTGGTTTTAGAAAATAATTTAAATTTAGGATTCCATGTTAAGGAAGCACACATTTTATTATGTGCAAGGATCTATTTTATAGCAGAATCCCTGCATCATGAAGCTTCGTAGGAAAAAATTTACAGTGAAAAATCCACAATGACTTGTTTGGAGCAATGAAATCCTTCCATGAGGAGGATATGAGGGTCACAATTTATATAAATGCTTAGGTTAAGAGGATATTCAAAAATTGAACATCAAAGGGCTTTAAGGAGATTAAAAGATTATTAATTATTGACTATTCAGTAACCACAACTAACAATGATTTCCATGCCACAACCCCATGGGGTTCTAGCCCATTAACTGGGGTTACTAACATAAAACAAAAATATGTCTCAAACTGTAAATAATTATGTGGCATGCCATATATCAACGGAAACATCTCAACCAGTAGAATCCGTCCAAAATATACTTGACTCATAATAGAGTAAGTTGTCAAGTCAAAATTCCCATGCAAGATCAAGGTAGCCCCTGGTGTTGCTTAGGTTGACATCAATGAAAACTACTGATAAAAAATCTCCCCCTTTGGTATTTATGGAGAAAAAAAGTACTCCCCCTGCAATCATGACACCTATTCCTACTGCATTTTTTCTCCCTTTTTCATCAATGGAAAAGGGTAACATGCCCTGACAAATTGTCATCCTGCGGACCTATACACACCTCCACTCCCATTTTATACTTAGTTAGATAAGAGAAAGGGTCTAACGATAACTTGGGAGAATCCAAAGCTTTTGGAAAAGATACTAAAATTCTTCATGAGGTAATGGTTTGGTAAATATGTCAACAATTTGTTCCTTTGTGCCAAAATATTCAAGCTTGATATTCTTTTCAGCGACCTACTATCTAACAAAATGATATTTAATCAGAACATGCTTTCTTTTTTAATGCATCATAGGATTATTGGATATACTTATGGCACTGTTGTTATTGCAAAATATGGGAGTAGGTTCATAAAACTTGGCTTTAATATCTTGCAAAGTTTGCTTCATCAAGAGAGCTTGAGTACAACAAGTTGTTGTCGTGATATATTTTTCTTCTTCTAAGGATAATGACATTGAAGAGTGCGATTTTCTTAACCATGAAAGAAGGAAACCACCGAGATAGAATGTTGCTTCACTATTACTCTTTTGATCATCAACACTTCCTGCCCAAACTTCATCTGTATAAGCTTGTATAACTAGATAATTTCCTTTGTGATACGATAAAAAATATTCTATTGTGCCCTTAAGATATCATAGAATGTTTTTAACAGCAATAATATTAGATTATTTTGGTGTTGCTTGGAATATTTCTACTTGTTCAACTTCCTACATTATGTCTGGCCGAGAAGCTGTCACATATAGAAGACTTCTAATCATAGATCTCTAAAACCTCTGGTCCATATCCTTTGACGAATCTTGTAAACTTGTTGGAGCAGGGCTCCCTAAGCTACGAATTTTGTATATTTTTGTATTTAACTAGTCTAATGTAGGGGTTTTGGGGTGGTTTAAAAACCTGCACTCATTGTAATGGGTCAAAGGGTAGACCTAGAGTCTACAAACCATGGTTTGCGGACCACGGGATAGCGTAGGCTAAGTCGATATAAATAGATTATTAGTTTGAATTCTAAAGGTAGGCATGAATTAGAACTATTGCTACATGCGAATTGTTAGATCTGTTTGGGTTGTTTGGGTAAGGACTCCTGCTAGTTGTGTGCACGGAGATCCTCAGTCCTGTTGTGTGCAGACCGTGGTTGCTGTGTGCGCAGGTTGTGTTTGGGTTGTAACCAGGTTTTGGATGCTAATATATGGGGATATAGTCGAAGTATCTTCATGCAATCTGGATCTAATGTGTTATTGTTCATGCGAATCTATGGTATCTGTTTATGCTGTGAATATATATGTTAATCTGCTTAAGCTACGAATGCATTTGTGTTACTGATTTGAGGTATCAATGTATCTATTTTTCTGGCATAATTTTAAATGATCTATTATTGGCTGCAAACATAATGCTTTGTGTTGGTAGTTGATGGTATGCACGTGGATGCGAAGGTACTAATTAGATCAAATAGTTGTGTTATGGTTATATGTTGAGTATACTATTGAGAGCCTGTGAATAGCCTGACTCTGTGTAGATATGATAATTACACACCAACCTCTCGTCATTACCTACTCTCTCCCAAGGTGCAGAAACTTGGTTCTAGCACCCTCCCATACTACTTCGGGTGAGACCTTGACTAGCGAAAGTGGGTCATTGCCGAAAGGGCCAATAGTATAGGGGTTTGTTGGAAAACCTTAACCTCTAAACCTAGGTCAGGACCCCTGAATCCAACAAATGGTTTCGTTGTCGAGACCAGGAGCATTTTGAGAGAGAGATCAGGTAATGCCACAAGGCCATTGGAGACCTGAGAAGGCAGAAATTGAAGAGTGGTTAGAAAGGCAGGCTCAGGAATTTATGTTAAAAGAGAATCGCAGCACGAAGTTGACAGCTGAGAAGTGGAAAAATAAGTACATTTTTACTGCAGTATATGAAATTTTCTTCGTAACCTTTTCATACGAGCTGCAGGAGTGGCTAGCCAGACTCGTGGATTTCCAGACGTGTTAGAAGGACGAGCGGGTCACACAGTGGACTCCAGAGTTGATCCAACAGTTGGAAATAACTGACAATACCATCACCCGTATAGTAGATCACTGGGTGGATAGCGTGTAGGGAGGATTTGTGATAGAAGTCACAAGTGGAGGTTCTTCAAAGGGTCTCAAGGTAAGTTCCTGAAAAAATTGCCTTTGTTAATCAAAATATTACTATGCGAAAAAGGAACTCTGTGCAGCGACACCAAGTGAATGAGATCTTATCAGAGTGAGGGTACAACTCGAAGTGATAAATACTACCAAACTAATAAATAAGGACATAGATTTGTCTACAGTCCAATAAGGGATTCAGCTACGCATAGCCCTCCAAGTACACCACCCTCAAGTCAACATAGGGATAAAAACTCACCCATACCACCACCTCCACCAGAAGACAATATGGCCTTGCACATAAAGCTACCTACCTTCAAAGGTGTAAGGGATGAAGATATGGACTGATTCTGGTTTATCATAGAGTCAGTATGGACTGCGCAAAATTTGGCTAGCGATGACGTAAAAGGGGCACATCTATCTCTCATCTTCGAAGGAAGAGCCCTAGACTGGTATATGGGATATGTAGCTCAGCATGTGAATGTGACCATTCAAGAGGTTAAGGATGCCCTAAAACAGCAGTTTCATAAGCCTAAGTCTTATTCCTAGATAGTGAATGACCTAAAAGATTTGAAACAAAGGCCCTCTGAGTCTATATGGGAGGGTGACTAGCGACTTAAGAAGGTGATTAGAGAGGGGGAATTTATGTATGATGACAGAGAACACAAGGAATGGTTCATCGCTATTTTACTACCTCACCTGCGTGGGCCTATGGGACAAAAATCCATTGACTTGCAAGAAAAAGCCCTGGAGATTGCTATGCAGTTGGAAGTCATGCCTAGACATGATGCCCAATTTGCAGTACAGAAAATCTAGGGACAACCTGAAGTAATGCACATAGAAATCCATAATCTACGAAAATATGGAGGGAAAGAAGCTAGCCCAGATGTATGGTGCATATGCTACAAGGTATCTGGCCATACTAAGGATCAGTGCCCATTGTTGGTAGACTAAATGTAGGCTGGGGGACCCAGTCCATTGCATCCTAGGGAGGCTATAGGACCAAGTGGATCAACATTGTGGTGTGATGATTTTTGCATAGCTAGAATGCATGATACCAACCATTGCCCCCACCTGGGTGCGTATGTTACAGAACTGAAGCAACAATGGTGTCGGTTTTACTGATCAGTCAGACATGATGAGCAAAACTACCGAACTTATGATTTAATGATATATCAGGGAAACCTATATAGGGTACAGGCTGACCCTTCTTCACCAAGCCCCCTCAGGCATAGGTGGCTCCTCAGCTAGGGGCAGGGGAGGGGGTAGAGGTGGAAGCATAGGTAGGGGAAGAGAACAACTGATTTGTTGTAACTGTGGAGAAGTAGAGCACTTCGCAAGGAGTTTCTCGAACCTGGAAAGGCAATCTTGCAGATATTGTAGACAGCTGGACCATGTGATTGAATATTGTCCAATTTTCATAGCAAAAATGCAGGAAAAGCAGCAGACACCTACGCATAATGTGCAAAGTGTTAAAGCAGAACCACGAGATGAAGGACCAACAATCAATGTCATGACACGCAGTGGCATGAATACTAGGGGAGCTGAGGAAAAAGCTACGGCTAAGCCTCTCATCCAAAAAGCATCTATCAAACAAGAAGGTCTAGACCTACAGAAGGAGAAGGAAACCTTTGTTGCATCTCGCAAAGACTTTACTAAGGCTGATGCATCGACTTCTCAGGTGCCCACAAACCTCAAAGCAGATGAAGAGGTCAAACAATTTTTGCATGCATGTATGAAGCTTCTGTGCAACCAAAGGGCGGTAGAAAATCTTCAAGCACTAATAGACAGCTGCACAGAGAAAGCTAACCCCTTCATGGAAGTTAAGGATGTGAACAAACTTTACAAGCATAATAAATGCATTGGTCAAGAAATGCGGCTTACTGCACATATTGGCGACTATGAGATGGATCAGATCATCTTGGACCTAGGGTCGGATGCGAATGTACTACCTAAGAAAACTTGGCAACGGATGGGAGAACCGAAGCTTGAATGGTCCACTACACAGCTGTGCATGGCTAACCAGCAGAAGATCATACCATTGGGAAGGCTATCTAGAATTATGGTGGACATTGCAGGAGTTAAGGTACGCATTGACTTTGAAGTTATCCATATTGTGGATGATGCAGATCCTTACCCTGCGCTTATAGGAATTTATTTGGGCCGAGGGAAAATTTCAAGGATGGAAAATTATTTTGAAGTTTAAAAAATTGGCGAATCTCACTAGTCCCTAATGTGAAAAATATAAAATATTTATTGATGTATTTGTAAAATTATTCAAATTTATAATGATTATATATATATTGTATGTATAATGTTGGAAATTTTTAAGGTAAAATAATTTTATATTGTAAAATTTGGGAGAATCACTTTTATAAAAAAATGGAAATTGGCGAATCTTGTTTTTTGGAAAATCCATGGAAAATTAGCCCACCTACGAATATTAGCCCCTAAAATTCTCCATGTATTTGGCTATAGATATGGGAGGTATTATGAACCTAAAGAAAAGAAGCATGGTGTTTGACTATGAAGGAACACGGGTGATAGTCCCGTTAGATCCTGCGGAAGAAGAATGGTATACAGAACTGGTGCATGAAGAAGAGGATGTGGACCACATCTATAAATTAACCATTCAAGATGAAGATGGGATCAATCCTACGACTGAGGGTGTGCCCTGCTGGGAAAAGGACAACAAATGTTTCTTTGACTCAGATGGGGAGGTAGAAAATTGGCAGAATAGGTTACATGATGTCTCTATGCTGCGTTGTCTTAAGATCACAAAGAACTTCCGGTGTATTTCCCTAGAGGTGAGAGACCTGCCCTACTTTGATGGTTGTGGTAGCATTAAGGAGTTCCTGCTAACCTTTGAAGCTGAAGTCCCAAGGGAACGAAGGCTATGGGCCCTTAATCTCACCATGCACGCAACTCCTACAAGGTGGTGGGACACGCATAAGGGGGCATTCCAAGATTGGGAGGAATGTCGTGACACGATGACCTTACAATTTGAACCTCTGGCTCACCTACGTGTACAAAATTTCTTAGGACCAGGGGACCCACACAAGCACCTATCTATGTGGATGGAATAATGGGGTGACAGAACTACATAGGAATGGGTCCATCTGTTCATTCATGCCTTGGGGCCAATCCCGACCGCATGGTATCTAGACACAGAATTACACCAACGCACCCACCATTGGGAAACCCTTAAGGATGAGTTTGTAGGGACATTCGGGTTGATAGGAGGAGAAGAGGCACTTGATGAAGCTTTGCAAGACAATGATGCCTTTGTATTTGATAAATCTCGCCCGTGGGCAGCACAGGGGGGCCCAACATGGGAAATGCAGATGCAAGATATAGTCAACTGTTGCAATCTGTCGATACAGGAATGTGATGAAGACACAAGGAATATTTCTATTCCGGAGTCGGAGGGGGAGCACACAGTTTCTAGACCTCCACTGCAGATCATTGATGTCACTAAGCCTCTGAAGTTGCGAGAAGTCAATATTGGAATAGAGGCAAAGCCTAAGTTAGCCAATATTGGGGACTATTGGGATGATGATACGGTGGGAAAAGTTGCAGAACTCCTCACAGAATCCCAAGACCTATTCCCAATGAAATGTTTAGAGCTTAAGGGGATCACAAGGGACCTAGGAGTCATGTGTATCACTTTAAAACTAGATGTGTGCTCGGTAAGGTAGTGCCCTTATTGGTTTAGCCCCAAGTATAAACAGAAAGTCAAGGAAGATATTGAAAAAATGCTTGCTGCTGGTATCATCGAACCGGTCAAACAGTGAGACTGGGTAAGTCCGATGGTGGTTCAGAAGAAAATGACTAAGGGAGAGATATGGATCTGTTTTGACCTACGCAAATTAAATGATGCTTGCATACATGATCCCTTTCCTACGCCATTATAGGATGAAATCATGGATAGCGTAGGGGGGCAAGAGGCATATTCGTTCACTGATGGATTCTCGGGCTATCATCAGATTAGGATCACACCTGAAGATCGCATCAAAAGTACATTCACTACTGAATGGGGTTTATTTTAGTGCACTGTTATGCCATTTGGACTCAGGAATGCCCCTGTCATATTTTTGCAGGTGGTAGTTGCAGTATTTAAGGAATTTATCCACAAGTTTTTAGAGGTATATTTTGATGATTTCACTGTATTTGGGTTAGTAAAGAGTCATGTCTTAAACCTACACATGATACTGGATGCCTGTAGAAAGCACCAAATCTCCCTGAATATCAAGAAGTACATATTCTACGTACCAATTGGGATCTTATTGGGTCACATAGTTTTTCGACAAGGGCTAATGGTTGACCCTGCCAAGGTGGCGGTTATCATCAACCTGGAAGTTGCTACAACTGAGAAGAAGTTATGCTCTATCCCCGAACACACAACACTCTATCCTCAGACACATAGGCTATTACAGGAATTTTATTCAAGGGTACACACTAATCACAACACCTATGGAAAAATTGCTAAAAAATGAGATATCATTATGTTGGGACGACGAGTGTCAAAAAAGCTTTGAGTTACTTAAGGAGAAGATGGTCTCTGTGCCTATCCTCATATTTCCCGATTGAGCGAAGGTGTTTCATGTCCATGTCGATGCTTCAGGGATTTCTCTAGGATATGTGCTGACACAGCCAAGGGAGGGGGAAATTGACCATCCAGTTTCTTTTTCCAATAGGAAGATCTCTAGTGTAGAGTGTAACTACTCCATTATCGAGCACAAAGGGCTAGCCATGGTGTACGGCCTACAAAAATACCGTCATTACTTATTGGGTGGGAATTTTAAGATGTTCACCGATCACTCAGCTTTGAAGTACCTAGTGAATAAGCCTATGTTGGGGGGGAAAATAGCCGATGGCTTCTGCTGTTTCAAGAGTATGAATTTAAGATCATCGTAATGCTGGAAAAGTTGAATGCTGGGCCAAATCACCCATCCCGGATCGAAAAAGCCGAAGAACCAACCAACCTAGAGGAAGGACTACCAGATCTGCAGTTATTCACTATTAAGGTAGTAGATGTGCACTTCATCGACATCATTCACTTCTTGACTACGGGGACGACACCTGCAGAGTATTCAGTACAACAGAAGAAAGAGTTGGTAACCCACGCAGTAGATTTTACCATTATCGCAGGTCACCTTTATAAGCTGGGAGTTGACGAAGTACTACGAAGATACGTCTTGGAGCATGAGTGGCATGCCATCTTAGAAGAAGCTCATGGGGGTATAACAGGAGGTCACTAAGCAGGAAAGGCAACAACACAGAAGATCCTAATAGCCGAGCTATGGTGGCCCACACTGCATAGTAACTCTCACGATTATTGCAGAACTTGTGACACTTGCCAAAGGATGGGAAGACCATCCCATAGCGATGAAATGACTTTACAAGGCATATGGCCCTGCAAGTGTTCGATAAATGGGCCATAAACTTTGTTGGACCTATCAATCCACCAGGAAAGAAGACAGGTGCGTGCTACATTATCACTTCGACTGATTATGTGACTCGATGGGCTAAGGCACAAGATGTGAAGGATTGCACTGCAGATACTGCAGTGCACTACATTTGTGAACATATTCTAACTAGGTTTGGCTGCCAAAATATCTTGATGAGAGACAAAGGTATGTATTTTTTTAATGCGACAATCAAGGCTTTGACTGAAGAATTTCGAATCCACCATACGAAAAGCACCCCATATCATTAACAGGAAAATCAAGCTATCGAATATTTTAAAAAAATATTGGAGCAAGTACTGACTAAGGTCTGCAATGCCGATCACAGTGACTGGGATGTGTGCGTTCCGTCGGTCCTATGGGCCTTTCGCACCACATGCAAGAAGCTGGAAGGGAAAACACCATTCCGGAAGGTTTATGGAAAGGAGGCCATTATGACCATGGAATATATTGTTCCTAGTCTACGAATTGATGCCTTTACAAATATGGCAGAGCCGGATATCATGGAAGAACACTTAATGTAGCTCGTCTCCTTGGAAGAAGATCGATTCATTGCTAACTTCCATTAGTAAGTTCATAAAACCTGAGAAAAAGCATGCCACGACAGGCATGTTAGCCCCCCTATGAAATTTTTGACAGGCAAATAGGGGGATAAATTGTTGTTGAGTCTTCAAGAAATGCATTTCCTCTGAAAACACAGTCTCCTTGAAGCCTCCATGTGCCTTTTATCCTTTGATCAGATCCCCTCCGCTGATTCCCCTTTCAAAGCCTCTCTGTTATGTGAAGAAATGCCCAAAGGCCTCCTTTCCCCTTTATTTTTCCCTCATTTAACCTCTTTTTATTCCCCCTTTTCTCCCCTTCTATTTCCCCATTTACTCCTCAAATCCCCCCAAAATCCCCTTTAATTTCCTCCCCTAACCTTTGTTGGCCTCTTCTCCCCTTTATTCCTCTATCGTTCCCCCTCAAACCCCTTAAAATCCATTAAAAGGGGCTAAAAACCCACTTTCCGACCTTATTCTAAGGCCTAGCCCCTTCCCCTTAACCACTTCCCCACATGTGCCCAGGCGCCAGGACCAAGTGCTTAAGTCCCCAGCGCTTATCACAATCGGAGCATCGGGCGGGTGTAAATCCTTTGTAACAGCGTAAAACCCCCGATGCGATCGTTTAAACACAAAGTCCCGTGACGAGTTTCGGTTCGTTGATCTGTCGTAAAGATCGACGACAGAGCGCTAATCGCAAGTCCCGGCTCAATCGCAATCGCAACATGTATTGTACACCCCCCGATTGATCGCATCGCGTTCCGATTGCGATCCTCCGATCATATCCCGGCCGTTGATCTGCCCCGCGATCCGACGGTCCTCCGCTAATCGCAAGCCTTCTGCTCCTTCCTCCGATTGCGATCCCCCGAGTGCATCCCCACCGTCCATTCCCTTCCAGATCCGACGGTCAACGCTCAATCACAGACCCTTCCCGATCGCAATCGCAAGTCCTTCCGTCTCCCCTGCGATTAAATCTCCGTCGTCCGCTTCCCCGCTGCATCCTACGGCTAGCGCTTCATCGCACCTGCCCCTCAGATTGTTGTCCCCACCGTTGATCTACCCGCCAGATCAGACGGCCAGTGCTCAATCGCTTTCCCATTCCCAATCGCAATCGCAAAGCCCAATGGTGCCGCCCCGATTGAGATCCTCCGATTGCATCATAGCCGTCCATCTGTTGCATGATCCAACGGCTATCGCACAATCGCATGCTTTTCCCTCTGCCCTTCCGATTTCATCTCCACCGTCTGTTTTCCCGCGATCTGACGGACATCTCTCAATCGCAACTCCCCCCCGATCGCCGATTGCAACCCCTTCCCTCCGTCCTCCGATTTGATCTCGTCTGTTCGTTTGTTTCACGATCCAACGGCTATCGCTCTCCCCTGTCGATCGCAATCGGAAGTTTGTGAGTGTCTCCTTTTTGTGCCCTTGCGATTGCGATCCTCCGATTGCATCTCCGCCGTCCGTCTCCTCCCGGATCCGACGGCTCAGGTTTAATCGCCCTCCGCCTCCGCTGGGTCCCACATCCACCGCTCCACTCCATTGTTTTTCCATGTTTTCCTATGTAAATCGCTCCAGTGGTGGCATTTGAGTTTTTCACGCTATGTGATCATTTCTCCGCCATTCTCGTTGTTTCTCCACTGTCCCACCACCATTTCACCGCCTTCGCAGCATTTCTCCACCACCACTGCCCGGGTTTTAAACATGTATATTTTAAAGTGTGCAAATAGTACAGAGAGGCCATTTCAGCCGGCCATCCAAGCAGCAGAAAAAGGATTCAAAAGGGGTTAACACCAGTTATTGACATAATCAAAGTTTAGCCCCAAAGGATTAAGGTTCAGTTTAAAGACTAAGAGCGCACCAGCAATGCCATAACTGCGCTACCCAACAGCAGTACGTCTTCCCCAAAGGTACACCTTCCTACAGTGATCTCCATGCCTCCTCGAGCTCTGAAAAGATTAATTGCACTGTCTGAAACCCATTTAAGACAGTCAGGCAGCAATTAGGAGGGATGGAGCGACCATGCAGATCTTTCACACCAGTTCATTTATTCCAGAATGGTAGCACAGAGCTCCAAGCACCAGAAAGGACTTCAAAGAAATATCCGAGGTCAAAATCGACCTGACAGAGATCTCCGAACCAGATTACAGAGTACCACAGCGATGCAGGAAGTCATTAAGCAGTATAGGCGTGAACACTTCCGCCTTACTGTCTTAATGAGTCTCATTTATTTTTTTATCTACTTCTATGTCTTCCTCTTCTCCTATAAAATCCCTGAGAACGAATTGTAAAGGTTGTTGTTCAGTTGCTGGTAGTTGGCTGTTATAGGGATTCATTCTTGACTGTTAGAACAGTCTTGCGAGGGAGTAGCAGAGTAGTTGTATGTAATAGGCTGGGAGGAGAAAGTTTGGGCTGTATTAGCCATTGAGCCATATTGTACATGACTGGTGTTGCATCAATTAATCAAAGCACATTTCACAGGATCCTGGTCTATTACTATTGTTGATGTGTTTTCTTACTCTGTTTATTACATTTTCACATTGTTTCATGTTCTTCTGGTAGGCATCAGAATAATGGTATAGGATTCACCCTTGTTAGGTGCCCTATGCTGTCTGCTCTCCCTACCTTTATGTTTTTCGCCCTATGTGCCATCTAAGAGTTAATTCATGGGTTTAACCAGCGCAGTGGATGTTATTGCCTGATGGCTGATGTATGAACTTGGGGGTTTGCCTCTTAGATGTTTCTTTGTAATCTTATCTCTGTTTTTCCCTTGGAGTTGCTAAAGCAGACCTGGAGTTAAATGACCTCTGGTCTGATCTATAAGCTTCCCCTTTGTCTCTTTGAGAGCAGCCTTTGAGTATGTCCAAGCAGGTCTGGAGTTAAATGACCTCTGACCTGATCTATAGACAGAAAATTGGTTGCTTTCCTTCTTTCACTTTCCTCCTTAATGTTCCATCCCATCATCTATCTAAAAAGATCCTTTAGTATAGATGACTTGCCCTTTTAAAGCCTTGGCTAGTGGATGCAAGTAGTTTCCCTCTCATGACTCCATAGCCCAATGGATGGAACGGTCTTGGCCTATCCTCGCTGCTAAAGCCTCCTGCTGTTTTGCTCCCTTTCTCCCATTACTTTCCCAGTCTATGATCTCCTAACCAACCCAGCAACCAACCAACCAAATCATTTAAAACCCCCCTTTGTGCTTCATAACTAGCCTAACATCTCATATGAGCTTCAAAGACTTATCATTCTTTGATCTATTTGGAGAGATCCCTCTCCGGGTCCAGGAGGGCTAGATCCTAGGGCCCCAAAGTGGTTTGATGTTGTCTTATCTTTTGGCATTGCCAAATCTACCAAAACATAGGAACCCCAACAAGGCATATTCGTCAAAAAATATTTTTAGAGGGAGAATTGGTTTTTCTCTATGATAGCCAGTTCACAAAGCACCCAGGGAAGTTATTTTAGCACTTGCTAGGCCCCTATATGGTAAAGGAAATCACTAATGGGGGAGTTGTCTGGTTAGCCACGTTGAAGGGTGATATCGTATCAGCCTATGTCAATGGTAGTTGGCTGAAGCCATACAACATAAAATTACTATATGGCCGGAGTATCTGAACCACGTACAGTAGGTGCAGGATTAGTGCATGGGTGCGCAATGCCGACGTGCAGGGGAGGTGCTCCCTACGTTGGGGGATTGCACAATGGGGAAAGTTAACTATTGAAACCAGAGAGGCACTTCGGGAACCATGCCTCCCACTTGGGGGAGCGGATTACAGACAATTAATATGGCGATTTACGAGGACTGAGTATCGTTCCCACAATAATGAAGAGAAATTAAGGCATTATGAGCTGGCTTCCCCTCAGGATGGCTATAAATTAGGGATTGTTCATTCTGCGGGGTTTCTGACTTGGTCTAACTTCTCAGCCCTCGAATGCTTTGATATCTTTCGTCTTTGGATTATACACATGACTTCTGAAGCCGCACCATTTGACGGTAGCTCCACCAAATTTGTCTTCCAAGCAAGGATGCCTAGTGCTAACCCCATTGACCCCCCGCCTAAGACGACTTCTGAGGAAGGAGAATCTGATGAAGTCCGCGAAGTAACCCCCATATAAAAAGTAATCGCTTCCACCTCGGCCACTAATAAAGGCAAACAGAAGGTTAAGTAAGCATGATGGGAGGGTATAAAACCTCACAATTCCCCTTGAACTCAGCAGTCCCCCACGAAAAATCCTAAGAAGAAATCACTGATGGCCCCTCCAAACCCTGGCCCTCTGAATCCCGTGGCCCTATTAGCAGAAGGTCTAGAGGTGACCTCACTGACATGGTTTCCCCCAAATTTTAGACCATGCAGATTAGTGGCATGCATGCCCAACGTAGATGTTGTTCGCTCCTATCTACAGATGTTGTTGGTCCCTGAGGATGTGCCTCAGCTCGAGGACATGGTTGGCCACCTCCCCCACATTACGTCTAACGATCATGACTTGAGTAACCTGAACACTTTCCCTGCACTAGCCCCATACCTCTATTTAGAATAGGTCATTAAAGATGGTGTACCCAAGGTGGAGCCGATGGTTTGGGCTAAGGGGCTAGCTAGGGCCAGAATCCTGAATTTGCTGCGTCTCCCTCACTTTGACCACTACAATATTACTAGCCTAGTGGTACGCCAATTGCTGGCACTGGTTCATGACGGTTGTTTATGGATCCAAGACTGAATACCAATAGATGCTGCTCTCATTCACCGCATTACCGGCCTTCCAATGCATGGTTTCAGTCTGTGCGATGGCATAGGAAAGAAATATGAGCATCACCTCGCTAAAACCGTCTGAGCTACATACTAGGTCAAGCGTAATAAGCAGGGCTTCCAGATTGATACAATTTATGACCTTGGCACCCATTTGGGCACTCAGAGCCTTGCCTACAAGATGATGTAGAAATTTTAAGCCGCCTCCACCCCTGCTAATGTCATTCAGGTTGTGGGTCAGTGTGAGAAGGGCATCTATTATAACTAGTCCCAATATCTAGTAGAAGAATTCCTTGACAATGTGCCTAAGGCTCAGGAGCGAGGCAAAGCATTCTACTACTCATGGATGATCTTGTTGACCGTGTTAGTTTCCTGGGAACTCCTGGAAGATGTAGTCTTTCCCCCCTAGAGAGCAACATGTGCGAAGGAGCACGATTTTCCAATCTATGGGATTCTAAATATGCCCAGTGTATTGAAGAAAAAAATACCTTTTGGCTACTCTACAAGGGCAGTATCTTCGTAGCCATTGATTCCTAGCCACATCCATCCCCGACAATCTACGACAGGTACAGGCACATTGCTGCCTTCCAGGTTACAACGCATGATGTGAAAATCTGGGCGCATAGGGCGCATATGTGGCTTAAAATGCCATATATAATGACCAAGGCTGAAATTCAATGGGTTATCGATACTTGGCAAGAAGAGTGGAAGGTAGCCGCCCCACCTTCCCCAGTCAATTCAGAAAGTATATCTGGTACCCCTGTAGTACCCAGGCCCTTTGTTCTACTGGACACAACAATGGCACTAGAAATTTTGCAGCAGATAATTCCCAGCAGTACCACCGTGCCAACGGAACTAGAATCCCAGCCGAACCAGACCTTCAATGATGAAGAGTTACTAGATACGTCAGTCCCCATGAATCTCAAACGCACTTGCAAATCATCTCAAGGACCTCACACGAAGCACAAAGCCAACAAGGCTTGTACCAACGTGGACAGTACCTTGACAGAGGATGACCTGGAGAAGATGGTTGATGTTTTCACCACCGTGGCTACTGATCAATGGCTTACTTGGGAATAACGGAACCAAGTTACATTCGATGAATTACAAACAGAGCTATGAGCCCTTCAGCTCACAGTGGACAACCTTCAAGCGAGCGGTGATCAAGCGAGGCAGACTCCAGCAAGCAGCGAGTAAGTTAGGCAGAATTCAACCAGCAAAGGTCATGTAGGTTCATTGGGCCAGCAAGGCCCCTACTACATTACATCCACTATGGATAGTCGACCCTGCCAGCTCCCATACTTCACTCTTACAATGGAACCCACCGACCTCTACTTCCAGGTCTAGGGAGTTCTAGACACCCTCAATGTTAGTCATCTACCCAACGAGCATTTGTGTGAGCTACTTACGACCCTCATTTTTGAAGTACAACACTGAGAACTCCGTGAAGAGCAATACCTTAGCGCAGTTGAACAGGATGTTGCGACCCATGTTGCTGAAGCTGCCTAGATCTAGGCTACACATTTTTCCCTCCTCGTGTAGTAGGCTACCTTGTAACAACTACTTGATCGACTATGCGATAATATGCGTGGGTCATTACTGCATCTGTTGAGCCCCAAGCCAAGGTTGAGGGCCTGATAGCCACTCTGAAGGCATCTAGGATTGAGGTATCCACTGTTAGGACTGAGTTCAAACTTCAAATTGCATCGCTGCAGGCCAATCTCTAGCCGGGGACCCCCCCGGAGGAACGTGCTTGGCGGGCTGCACTAATTACAGAGGCCACTGCTACTATCTCGGCACAAATTAGTCAAGGTGTTTCTCTGTTGGAACAAGCTATGGAAATTTGGTCCCAGGTACAGAACGACCCTCTCCTCTATGAGATTTATCAGGAATTGACCCAGAAGGAGCAGGATATTGAATGATTGGAAGCAACAATGTCTACCCTTGTTTCATCTTAGTGCTTTGCACGACTCCAAACCAACCATACGCTTCGTAGTGACATTTTTGCGCTCCATGAAAAAATCAAATCCTCAGTGACCATTTGACACCTTGGTCGGAGGATGCCCTAAAGCTCTCATGGGACATAGATGGGGCAGTCCAACGGTTGAACCAGGCTCTTGACAAGATCACCACTACCTCAGAAGAACCCCCATCGCAGAAACTGGTGGAAATTGTGCAAATAGTCACTGAGCAGAACCGTCAAGTACTGCCACCACTTATTACCACATTGGAGCAGCTCAAAGAATGAATGAATATTCCACCCAAGCTGTGACTGGGGACGAGTCACAAGATTGTGTTGGGGGGCTGTTAGAGCAGGGCTCCCTAAGCTATTAGTTTTGTATATTTTTGTATTTAATTAGTCTAATGTAGGGGTTTTGGGGTAGGTCAAAACCCCGCACGCATTGTAATGGGTCAAAGGGTAGACGTAGAGTCCGCAAACCAGGGTTTGCAGACCACGGTATATCTTAGGCTAAGTCGATATAAATAGATGATTAGTTTGAATTATAAAGGTAGGAATGAATTAGAACTACTGCTACGTGTGAATTTTTAGATCTATTCAGGTTGTTTATTTAAGGACTCCTGCTGGCTATGTTGATGGAGATCCTCAGTCGTGCTATGTGGGACCCTACTGGCTGTGTGCGTAGGCTGTGTTTGGGTTGTAACTGGGTTTTTTATGCTAATATATGTGGATATAGTTGAAGTATCTTCATGCAATCTGGATCTGATGTGTTATTGTTGATGCGAATCTATGGTATCTGTTTATGCTGTGAATATATCTATGAATCTGTTTAAGCTACGAATGCATCTGTGTTATTGATTTGAGCTATGAATGTATCTGTGTTTCTGGCATAAGTTTAACTGATCTATTATTGGCTGCGAACATAGTGCTTTGTGTTGGTAGTTGATAGTATGTGTTGTGGTTCATCTACATATCATTTTTCTTTTCTTTTATTTTGAAAATAAAAAATACAAAAAAAATCATAAAATCAGAAAAATGTATGCTATAGTATAATTTTTTTATACAATAACACAGAAAAAAGAAATTTTTTTCCAAAAAGTGTATCATTAAGTTTTATTTGGATGTATGTGATAAGTGTCGTGTTTAAGCCGCGAGCAAGTTTCCAAGTGGAAATAGCATGCCTTGAAGATTAAACTCTGAAGATGAATTGCGGAGGTGCGAAAAGCTCGAGAGTTAGTGAATCATGAACCCCCGCAGTTGACCCGTTTGACCAGGGGTAAATGATGATCTACGGTGTGGGTGCATTGTAGGGGGGTCCTTCCGAAGTCTGTCGATGTACTCCAAGAACCCCCGCGATGATGTCATGAGGTGACATGGAAGACAGCTGTATTTCATAACAATGGCTCTTACATGTCATCTCAGGCATTTAATTTGAGGTTTATGTAGATGTTAAATGGTTCTTTATCCCGTTTTGAAAACTATTTGCATTCCGTTTCTTTTTGAGCAATGTCATCGCCACTTTCCCATGTTCCACTTCTCCTGTTCTATATTCAGTCATGGCCAAACGAATTATCCACATTTCACTCATGGATGGTGAAAAATATATTCAAGATACAGTGTCTTTTGTAAACCATCCCTTATTGTATCATCAAGTGACCCTAAATGCTGAGAAATCCCCAGTTTTTTCCGCTATGAAGAATTCCAGTATACTGTCTGCCTGTATCCAAAAATCCCATTTCTTTCCCGAGTTTATCTCATGGCTGGTCTCTTCTATGTATCTTGGTAAGTGTTTCGTAATGAATTCGCAAGGAGAAAACGTTTTGCAGGTATCAACACAGTTAATTCGCCAAGCATTATGCTTTCCTGAAAAAAAGTCACCACTGCAATTCTCTAAAGATTCATTGGCTCGTTATTTTGAGGACCTTTCAAATGAATAATTTGACCAATGTATGTCCTACTTGAGACCAAATTCAAAGGAAGCTCAAATAGAAGGAGAAGAATTTAGTTTGGAATTGTTCAATGCTGAGTATAGACCAATTCTGAGTTGCATTGCAGAGATTTTGGGCAAAGACAATGACCATACAGTCGATAAATCAGTATTGGGAATGTATGCGCTGATGATGATACCAGGGGTTGTTCTCGACATTCCATCTTTCTGGCAGGAGATTGTAAATTCTCCGTTGATGACCTTTCCTCTTACAGGTTTCTTTAAATTCCCGTCATTGATTGTGTATTTATTTTTATATCAACATGTCGAAGAATTTATGAGTTTGGGGTTGAATATAGTTGATGTTAACAAGCAAAATCAATCAGTTTTATTTTGGACTGCCATGACTAGAAAAGAAGGAAATGAAGCAAGGTTATTTGAGTTTGCTAGTCATTATATGTATATTGCTTATAGAATTTTGAATGGAGTCCCTCCTCCATGTTTTCTACCAAAAGCCCGGGAATGTCTACAGTTAGGACCCAGTTGCAGATTTAGAGATTGGTTTGTTTTTGAAGAATATTCAGAAATAAGATTGTATGGAGCCAGTATTGAACCTTATAGGCTCTCGACTTTTGTACCTATGCAGCTTTTCGCCTTGGAATTCATAATACAGAGCCTTAATGTGGATCAGGTGCACTTTCTTCCCATGAAGAAAGGTTTTATGTATAAATTGCCTATGAGTATAGGACCTTTTGTGGTGAATACAAGGCAAGATTTTGATGAAGTTTCTAAAATGTTGGAAGAGACACATTTTCTACTTGGATAAAAATGGTCATATGATCCGCATAGAGTGATTTCCCAGAGAAGGATTGAAAATGGATATTCTGCGTTTTCTCATGTAAGCAGACCTGATCAGGAGAAGCTGGCAAACCCATGCGAATTAAATACATCAAAAACGAGTATTCAAACACTTGTTATAACTGAAAGGGAAAATAAAAGAGTTAGGGACGATGTTGTTGAAGTAGATGATGAAGAGCCGAGAGAAGAAAAGAGAACTAGATTAGACGAAGATCATTCTTCAAACTCATCTGGTTTTACCTTCCATATCAATGAAGAACAAAATGTCCCCTCTTCTCCTAGAGGCCATGAACTTCACTCAGAGAAAATGCCTTCAATCAAACAAATATTTACACATATTGAAGAAAGAAATCAGAGAATAAAAGCTAGTGTAGAGGCTCAGGCGGAACATCATATAGCTTCTGATCAGACTAGGTTGTTGACTGTAATGGATCTTGAAAAAGATCAATTCAGAATGGCTCTAACACATCCAACAGGGATGTCCCTTGGAACTTCAAGCAGTTTCAATGAGGTAAATATAACTATGGATGTCGAGAAGATCCCAATGTGGGATAAGATGAACCTTCATATGCAGACTGGAAAGTTAATTGTTAATGATTTAACCAAGACTAATGCCATAGTGGTTAAAGCTGAAAACATGCTTGCAAAAGTTATCAAACAGTTCAGAATGGAAAAGGCCATTTCAAGGGCCTTATCAGTTCAAAACGAAGAGTTAAAAATGATTATCATGAAGATTGGTGTGGATCCGAATGACAAGGCTGCAGTGCAGAAGCTCATGAAGAGTGCAGAAATAGAGATATCCACCCTAAGAAGAAAGTTGAAGTTACCTGCTGCAGAACATTCAATGGCTGCAGAAGTAGCAGAGGTGGAAAAAGAGAAAGAAGAATTGCGTCAGCAATTGTTGAAGAAAGATGAAGAGTTAACTAAAGTAAAACAGATTGCTATTTCATTACAAAACCATATTGAAAATCATACTTGTACATTTGTTTTTCCTACAGGTGATACAGACCCTCAAGCAGAGATTGTTCAGCTCAGCACAGAATTAAAGATGGCAGAATGAGATCGAAAGCAGGCTCAATCAGATCTAGAAATGATCACCAAGATCATGCGGGCACTAGAAGATAAAGCGGATGAGAATAAGCAGAAATTACAGAAGACTGAAGATGAAATTAAAGATCTCAAGGAGAAGTTAAAAGGTAATATCTCGCTTATTAAAGCTAAAGATATCATTTGGGGTGAGATTATTTTAGAAATGAAGTCAAATTGGAATTCCCTGAGTATAATTGCTAAAGAGAAAAGCCTCATCTCAGAACATGAAGAGTTGATATTATCTGAAAAACAGACGACCATTAAAAGAGCAAATTGGGCTAGGAAGTTTATAAATTTTATCAATTCAAAATCAGACGAAGAATTAGAAGATATTGGAATACAAGACAAATACTTTTATGTTGAGGAAGTTAATAAGATGATAATTAAGAATGACCTTCGGAAGGTTGTAGAGAAAAGGTTATTGGGCATCAAGGAAACAGTAAAGAAGTTTGATATATCATTTGAAAAATTGACCAGAACAGGTTTACCTTCATGCTAGACTGAGAAAGGAAATATCATGTCATGGAAGTTTTATGAAGATCAGTTAACATTAGCAAAAGGTAAGGCAGATAATAGACATGAAAAGACATAGGTATTAAAAGGGGAAACTGTGTTTAACTTCTTGCATAGTCATTTCAATTTGCTATGGATGGTGAAGACTCTCTTTACAGGAAAACCTACACACAGTCAAATTGTGGCGTTCAGAATAGAATATCAAAGTTTTAGAAATTCCTCGACAACTCAAAAGGAGCTATGGAAGAAGTGCAAGCAATTTTCACTAGATTCAACAAAAGAGGTCCCAACGGCTCAACCAAAAGTAGTTGTTGATTCAACAACTGCTTCAGGAGTAGCTCTTCTCATATATTACAAGTTTTCAAATTATCATTATGCTATTTCTCAAAATCATGTAAATGCAATAACACCTTTTTGAGGCATGTGCCTCCGTAACAGTCAGTATTTCAAGCAGTTAGAATTAGTTAGGGCAGTTAGAATCAGTTTCATTACTGGAAACTGACTTGTGATACTGTATTTGAAGTCAATTTCAAGAAAGATGAAGGTTCCGATTTTTTGGACCTTGAAGCATAATTTTGTACTGAGAATTGCAAATCAATGAAAGAAGTATGCAAGTTTCTATTATTCTAGTTATGTTGAAAGTTTATCCAGTTTACATAATGTTTTCATATCTATGGATGAAATAGAGTAACTTGAGCAGCGGGTCTCTTTATACATGTGTATTTAAGAGTTAAACAAACCTTAATGTGCGCTCCTCTATTTTAAATTTATCTTTACATAATTCTTCTGGATTTTAAAATGGTAGATTCTGTTTTAGTCAACATATCAGTTTGAAATCCTCTTCTCATTTTCTTCCATCCATTCATTTCAGCATAATTGAAATATGGCATTGCAGAAACATGTATGAGTTTGATAGTTGAAGGTTACAGAATAAATGTTTTGGGGTTTTTATACAGAGAAAAAAATATAATAATCACTTGTGATACAAACAGATAATGTCTTAGGCACAATCCTTTTCATAGCTAAGGAATTGTCACTTAAGGTACAACATTAATTGGCGCCGTTGTCGGGGACAAAGATTCGAAGATTTTCCCTGGGTTTTGTTTTACATTTCCTCTGGTTGTTCAGAGAGGAGGGAATAGTAAGCTGTGTTTGTTTGAAAATAGCTCTGGCTCCAAAGAAACCTCACACGAGGTCGGATACCTCTCAGCAAAAAGTTCTTGTTTTGTCTGATCCTGAGAAGCTTGTTTCGAAGAAGGGCCAGAAACCAAAAATAGTTGACACACCAGAAGTTACACTTCTTGCACCAGGCAGCAGTTGACGTACTTTCTCGTCCAGGGAAGTTTCCAAGAAACTCATTTTCTCGGAAGGAGAATCATCACCTTCATCCATTCAGTTTCAAGAACCTACATTAGAAGAGCAATCTTTGGACTTTGTGTCTTTCCCTTTTACAGAAACTCAGCCCCATATAGCTGCCAGCTCTTCTGCAATCGTTCATACTCCAACTCCTATATCAGTTGTTCCACCTCATTCATCCCCACCTACAACTGGTATTCATTTCACCCCCGCTCAAGGAGCAGTTAATCCGGGCATAAATATGGCGACCCCTGCTTTCTTGATGAATATATATGCACCATTAAATCTAGCCGAACCACTGCATGATATGCCTCAGGAATATCTCAAGTTAATCCCTAGATTTACTAGTGAAGATGAAATCACTGCAGAACAGCACTTGCCCCTGTTTTGCACATTTGCTGAGAATTTAAATGTTGAACATTTGGATGTTGTATTGAGACTTTTTGTTCAGTCTCTAAGTGGAGAGGCAAGGAAATGGTTTAAAGGATTTCCTAATGGTACCATAAATGATTGGGATACCCTATAAAGACGTTTCACTGAGAGATGGGGTGAAAAAAGGGACCATGGTTACTCTTTTATAGAATTCAGTGCAATAAAGAAGAAATCTGATGAAAACATGAATGATTTTGTGAAAATATTTAATAAAGTGTATAATAGTTTTCCTGTTGAAATGAAACCCCCTCCTATTGGAGCAAGGGTCATTTTTGCTGGTGCATTTGAACCAGAGTTCAGTTTCATATTGAGAGAAAGAAGGTCTCCTACTTTGGAGCAGATTCAAACTGATGCTCTGGAGATTGAGGCTAATATGTCTGCTACTGGTAAAGTTCAAGATAAAGGAAAAGCTAAAGAAGAAGCCTCATCTCATGACCATAGAATTGACGATATGACTAAGGTCATAAAAAATTTGTCTAATAAGTTGGTGAAGTTGGAAATAGACAATAATAAGCCTGCAAGACAGAATAGAGGGGTTTTTAATCCCCAGTTTAAAAAACAGCCCCTGCAAATTCTAGAAAGAGAAAGAAAAGATCAAGATCAGGTGCAAGCACCCTTGTATATAGAGGCAGCTCCATCTCTCTCAGCGGATGATGATGATGAAAAAGACGATGACGCTCGAATTTCTGCTGTCTACATGGAAGATGACAAAACTAAAGAAGAAACAGAGGAAGAAGGAGTGGAAGAAGATGAAGAAACTGATCTTTCATTTGATCAAGAAGAGATGGATGACTATTGCAGATAGTTCACGGACTTCATGCAATCATAATTACATAAAAGATACGATTTGAGGTCAAAAAAGAGATTAAGAACTCAAGATGCTGAGGAAAAGGAATCAAAATTAGTACCTGCTCCGATGGCGACTCCATTACAGAAAAATCAGATTAAGAAATCAGATAAAGGGAAATAGCCCATGAATGAAGAAAAAGAGAAGGAAAAATAGCAATTTGGGGCTCCTCAAACAAAGATTAAGGACCCTAATATTTTGGAGAAAGTTGTTACTGTTTCGAATCAAGGCCTAAATTCCAATAAAAATCAAGAAGAACCTGAAAAGTTGACAAAACAAAATCAAACTTTCAGTTTGTCGAAAGATTTGGAGAAAGTAAAAATTCAAATACCTCTTCTTGAGTTGATGAAAACACCTGGTTATAAGAAGGAGATTGCAGAATTTTTCAATTTATCTCAGTCTGATGAAGTGGGCGATATAGTAAATCTGCAAGAAGAAAACCGGTGGTTACCTTTGGGCCTCATGTTGAAGAGGTAGATTCATTTGTCCCTCATTTTTATATATCACTTCTGTTACATGATTTGGTTTTACATAATTGTATGCTAGATTTTGGCGCATCCCACAATTTGATGCCACTGTGTGTGATGAAAGAGTTGAATTTACAAATCACTAAGCCATACAAAGACCTTTATTATTTTGATTCAAAAAGGGTGAAGTGTGTAGGTCTTATTAAGGATATGGTTGTTTCATTGGCTCAAATCCCAGCCAAGAGCATATGATGGACGTAGTAGTGGCAGACATCCCAGCCAGATTTGGTATGTTGTTATCTAGGTCTTGGGGGGCAAATCTTGGAGGAGTGTTGAAGCTAGACTTTACATATGCTATCATTCCTATTTTTAATGGGGAAGAAAGGAGGTTGTATAGAGAAACTAGTTTTGAAAAAATGCTACCAAGAAAGATGCAGGTAATTCACCTATTTATGGCCAAGAGAAGGATGACCTTTCTTGTTTCATGCTACATGAAGATGTAGAGTTTGCTGAAGAAACACAAGGGCAGCTCCCTTCAGCTATTGTACATAAGGAGCTGCATTCAAACAGACTTTGGAAGTGTTATTTTGATGGCGCATTTTCTAAAGAAGGCACTGGAGGTGGTTTCATTTTTGGATCTCCGGAAGGTAACCTTGTACCTTTTTCTTTCAAATTAGTGTTTGAGTCCACAAATAATGTAGCGGAATATGAAGCATTAATCATTAGTCTGCAGACAGCTAAGCAAATGGGAATTCAGTTTATGACTGTGTTTGGTGATTCTAAATTAATCACAAGACAAATTAAGAATTTGTGTCAAACTAAACATCCTAGGTTAAGAGCATATCGGAATGAGGTTTGGGATTTAATTGAAAATTACTTTGAAGCTTTCAATCTACAGTTTGTCCCAAGAGAAGAGAATAGAATGGAAAATTCTTTAGCAGTTGCAGCTAGTACATTCAAGCCTCCAATTAATCTGAGGCTAAGATATGAAATTGAGATGAGACATAGACCTTCGATCCCAGACAATATTAAACATTGGCAGGATTTTGAGGATGATGAGAAGATTAAGAAATTTTTGTTGATGATTGAAGAATTTGAAGATCATCAGATTGATTTGGAAACTGATGAATATGACTCGGCTGATATGTCTAAGACTCTGAAAAAGAATATTGGTGATCAGCAGATTATTCAGCTGAAAGACAATGTTCTACCAAGAGGTTTGGTACCCCTCGAAAGGTTGTTTGATGCTAATGATGTGGCAGTAAATCAGAAAAAAGCACAACAAGACAATAATGTGGAATATTGTAATTTGGGAACTCAATATGAGCCTAAAATGGTAAAATTGTTCAAAGGCCTTCCGAAGGACTATAAACAAAGGTACGTAGATCTGTTCAAACAATTTGAGGATGTATTTTCCTGGTCATATGATGACCTGAAAACTTATGATAAGAGTATTATTCAGCATAAAATTCCATTGAAAGAGGGAGTCAAACCACATAAACAGAAACTTCGACAAATCAAACCATTGTTGTTGGCCCCGATTGAAAAAGAGATAAAGAAATTGTTACAAGCCAAAATAATTGTTCCTCTCAGATATTCTGATTGGGTTTCCAATCTTGTACCAGTCAGAAAGAAAAATGGAGAGATAAGGCTGTGCGTAGATTTCAGGAACCTGAATAGGGCCTCATTGAAAGATAATTATCCTTTGCCGAAGATGGATTTTGTCTTACAAAAAGTGACTAGAGCTTACAGGTTATCAATGGTAGATGGTTTTTCAGGATATAACTAGGTTGCTGTGGAGAAGGAAGATCAAAAGAAAACTGCTTTCACTACACCCTGGGGAACATTCATGTATGCCAGAATGCCATTTGGATTAATGAATGCAGGGGCTACATTCCAAAGAGCAATGGATATTGCACTTGTAGAAGATAACTTTGTGGTTGTTTATTTGGATGATGTCACAATTTTTTCAAACTCTGATGAAGAACATCTACAACATTTGCAGAAAGCCTTCTTGAAGTGTAGGAAATATGGTTTATCGCTAAATCCTAAAAAATCTTTGTTTGCTCTGGAGGAGGGTAAAATGCTGGGACATATTGTTTCTAAACAAGGAGTGAAGATTGATCCAGCGAGAGTCGAAGCAATACAGTCTATTCCACTACCTAGAAGTAAGAAAGATATTCAGAGATTCCTTGGGAAAATTAATTTTCTAAGAATATTTGTTCCTAATTACGCAGAGATTGTCAAGAGAATAACGGACATGTTGAAAAAGGATGCAGAGGTAAAGTGGGACAAAGAAGCAAGAGAATATTTTCAAATAATTAAGGAAGCTCTGAAGGAAGCACTAGTTCTAATAAGTTCGGATTATCTGAAGTCATTTCAAATTTTCTCATTTGCGTTTTTTTCAACAATTGCTGCTATGTTATTACAGAGAAATGAAGAAAAATGTGAACCACCTGTAACGTATTTCAGTAAGGTACTCTGAGATGCAGAGTTGAAGTATAATATATTGGAGAAACAATTATATGCTCTGGTGAAAGCATTAAAAGCATTCAGAACCTATGTTCTTCATTCCTAAATTTTAGCATATGTTCCTAATTCTACTGTAAAAGATGTTTTAGTACAGAGTGATGTGGACGGGAAAAGGGGAAAATGGATTGCTAAAATCCAAGAATATGATCTGGATGTTAAACCAACAAAGTTGATTAAATGATTGGGTCTGGCAAAATTATTAACAAAGTCAAATTTCCAAGCACTGGGAATTAATTTATTAGCACCTATAGAGGAAGTCAATGAAGAAACAGGTGATGTTCAGGCGAAGTCAGCAATTAAATATAAATTTTTGTGCTTAGATTGGTACAAAGATATTTTCCATTATTTATGCTTTCTTTCTTGTCCTCCTTCAATAAATAGAGCTAAATACAGAGCTTTAAAACTCAAATCTCAGCCTTATGTCATAATTGAAGTGAAGCTATATTGGAAAGATCCTGCTGGAGTGTTGTTGTTATGTTTGATAGAGGAGGAAGTTCCAGAAGTAATCAAAGAATATCATGAATGCTTGTGCGGAGGTCACTACAATTGGAAGGTAACTGCTCATAAAGTTTTTAAATCAGGTTTGTATTGGCCATCTGTGTTTGCTGATGTATATAATGCAGTCAGAAGTTGTCAAAAATGCCAGGTGTTTGCAGAAAAGAAAAATTTATCCCCTTTACCTCTTCTCCCTATTTTTATTGAAGAACCTTTCAGACAATGGGGATTGGATTTCATTGGAGAAATAAATCCACCATCTAGTGGGAAGTTGAAGTGGATCCTTACTACTACAGATTATTTTACGAAGTGGGTAGAGGCAATTCCTACCAGGAAAGAAAATGATTGGGTGGTTATGAAGTTTTTAGAAGAAAATATCTTTAGCAAGTTTGGATGTCCAGTAAATATTGTGACATACAATGCCCAAGTTTTCAGTTCACTCAGATTTATTAATTTCTATCAGACTTACAATGTGATATTGTCTCATTCTACAGCTTATCATCCACAGGGAAATGGATTGGCAGAATATTCTAACAAAACATTGGTAAATTTTTTGAAAAAGACAATAATGAAAACCAGAAGAATTGGGATTCAAAGCTAGTTTTTGCTCTATGGGCAACAAGAATGACTACCAGGAGGTCCACTGGTAA
The DNA here is from genome assembly GCA_034641835.2 of Pinus albicaulis. Lineage (NCBI taxonomy): Eukaryota > Viridiplantae > Streptophyta > Pinopsida > Pinales > Pinaceae > Pinus > Pinus albicaulis. The sequence goes on from CM076579.1 coordinate 131,200,373, forward strand.
GTCACCTTATGAACTAGTATATGGTACTTAGGCATTGTTTCCCACCCAGTTGGTGAAACCTGTCATCTCTTTCCTTCAAGATGCTCAAGCAGAACCTAATGCCATGATTAGAAGAATGAATAATGTAATGGATTTAAGTGAAAGAAGAATTAAAGTTATGGAGAATTTTCTTACTTATCAGCAAAAAATGAAGACAATATTTGACAGGAAAGCAAAAGAAATCATGTTTCAGAAAGGAGACCTGGTATTAAGGTGGGATACCCAAAGGGAAGACAAAGGGAAACATGGAAAATTTGATCCCTTGTGGTATGGTCCATTCAAAATCAATGAAGTCAGGTTGAATAATACTTTTATGCTAGAAAATATTGAAGGAGAAGTATTAGATATGCTTGTGAATGGGCAGTATCTAAAGCATTATTTCAGGCACCAAAGAGATGTTTCACTATCATTGTATATATCCGGTGTGATCATTGTACATTTTCCATCAAGCAACTTTTGACTCCATGCCTGAAGTGAAGGCACTAATCTGTAGGTTCTTAGTGTTTCATGGCAAAAACACTATCCCCAGGTGGAGCCAGATTTTGTGGTTCATCTGCATATCCTTTTTCTTTTATTTTATTTTGAAAATAAAAAATACAAAAAAAAATCAGAAAATTAGAAAAATGTATGCTATAGTATAATGTTTTTATACTATAACACAGAAAAAAGAAATGTTTTTCCAAAAAGTGTATCTTTAATTTTTATTTGGATGTATGTGATAAGTCTTGTGTTTAAGCCACGAGCAAGTTTCCAAGCGGAAACAACATGCCTTGAAGATTAAACTCTGAAGATGAATTGCGGAGGTGCGAAAAGCTCGAGAGTTAGTGAATCATGAACCCCCGCAGTTGACCCGTTTGACCGCGGGTAAATGATGATCGACGGTGTGGATGCATTGCGGGGGGTTCCTTCCGAAGTCTGTCGCCGTACTCCAAGAACCCCCGCGATGATGTCATGAGGTGACATGGAAGATAGCTGTAATTCATAACAACGACTATTACACGTCATCTCAGGCATTTAATTTGAGGTTTGTGTAGCTGTTAAATGGTTCTTTATCCCGTTTTGAAAACTATTGCATTCTGTTTCTTTTTGAGCAGTGTCATCGACACTTTCCCGTGTTCCACTTCTCCTGTTTTCTACTCAGTCATGGCCAAACAAATTATCCACATTTCACTCATGGACGGTGAAAAAGATATTCAAGATACAGTGTCTTATGTAAACCATCCCTTATTGTATCATCAAGTGACCCTAAACGCTGAGAAATCCCCAGTTTTTTCCTCCATGAAGAATTCCGGTATACTGTCTGCCTGTATCCCAAAAGCCCATTTATTTCCCGAGTTTATCTCATGGATGGTCTCTTCTATGTATCCTGGTAAGTGTTTCATAATGAATTCGCAAGGAGAAAAAGTTTTGCAGGTATCAACGCAGTTAATTCGCCAAGCATTATGCTTTCCTGAAAACGAGTCACCACTGCAAGTCTCTGAAGATTCATTGGCTCGTTATTTTGAGGACCTTTCAAATGAAGAATTTGACCAATGTATGTCCTACTTGAGACCAAATTCAAAGGAAGCTCAACTAGAAGGAGAAGAATTTAGTTTGGAATTGTTCAATGCTGAGTATAGACCAATTCTGAGTTGCATTGCAGAGATTTTGGGCAAAGACAATGACCATGCAGTCGATAAATTAGTATTGGGAATGTATGCGCTGATGATGAAACCAGGGGTTGTTCTCGACATTCCATATTTCTGGCAGGAGATTGTAAATTCTCAGTTGATGACCTTTCCTCTTACAGGTTTCTTTAAATTCCCGTCATTGATTGTGTATTTATTTTTATATCAAAATGTCGAAGAATTTATGAGTTTGGGGTTGAATATAGTTGATGTTAACAAGCAAAAGAAATCAGTTTTATTTTGGACTGACATGACTAGAAAAGAAGGAAATGAAGCAGGGTTATTTGAGTTTGCTAGTCATTATATGTCTATTGCTTATAGAATTTTGAATGGAGTCCCTCCTCCATGTTTTCTACCAAAAGCCCGGGAATTTCTACAGTTAGGACCCAGTTGCAGATTCGGAGATTGGTTTGTTTTTTAAGAATATTCAGAAATAAGATTGTATGGAGCCAGTATTGAACCTTATAGGCTCCCCAATTTTGTACCTATGTGGCTTTTCACCTTGGAATTCATAAGACAGAGCCTTAATGTGGATCAGGTACACTTTCTTCCCATGAAGAAAGGTTTTATGTATAAATTTCCTATGAGTATAGGACCTTTTGTGGTGAATACAAGGCAAGCTTTTGATGAAGTTTCTAAAATGTTGGAAGAGACACATTTGCTACTAGGAGAAAAATGGTCATATGATCCGCATAGAGTGATTTCCCAGAGAAGGATTGAAAATGGATATTCTGCGTTTTCTCATGTAAGCAGACCTGATTAGGAGAAGCTGGCAAACCCAGGTGAATTAAATACATCAAAAACGAGTATTCAAACACCTGTTATAACTGAAAGGGAAAATAAAAGAGGTAGGGACGATGTTGTTGAAGTAGATGATGAAGAGCCGAGAGAAGAAAAGAGAACTAAATTGGCTGAAGATCATTCTTCAAACTCACCTGGTTTTACCTTCCATATCAATGAAGAACAAAATGTCCCCTCTTCTCCTAGAGGCCATGAACTTCACTCAGAGAAAATGCCTTTAGTAAAACAAATATTTACAGAGATTGAAGAAAGAAATCAGAGAATAAAAGCTAGTGTAGAGGCTCAGGCAGAACATCATATAGCTATTGATCAGACTAGGTTGTTGACTGTAATGGATCTTAAAAAAGATCAATTCAGAATGGCTCTAACACATCCAACAGGGATGTCCCTTGGAACTTCAAGCAGTTTCAATGAGGTAAATATAACTATGGATGTCAAGAAGATCCCACTGTGGGATAAGATAAACCTTCATATGCAGACTAGACAGTTAATTGTTAAAGATTTAACCAAGACTAATGCCACAGTGGTTAAAGCTGAAAACATGCTCGCAAAATTTATCAAACAGTTCAGAATGGAAAAGGCCAATTCAAGGGCCTTATCAATTCAAAACAAAGAGTTAAAAAATATTATCATGAAGATTGGTGTGGATTCGAATGACAAGGCTACAGTGCAGAAGCTCATGAAGAGTGCAGAAATAGAGATATCCACCCTAAGAAGAAAGCTGAAGTTACCTGCTGCAGAACATTCAATGGCTGCAGAAGTAGCAGAGGTGGAAAAAGAGAAATAAGAATTGCGTCAGCAATTGTTGAAGAAAGATGAAGAGTTAACTAAAGTAAAACAGACTTCTATTTCATTACAAAACCATATTGAAAATCATACTTGTACATTTGTTTTTCCTACAGGTGATGCAGACCCTCAAGCACAGATTGTTCAGCTCAGCACAGAATTAAAGATGGTAGAACGAGATCGAAAGCAGGCTCAATCAGAGCTAGAAATGGCCACCAAGATCATGCAAGCACTAAAAGATAAAGCGGATGAGAATAAGTAGAAATTACAGAAGACTGAAGATGAAATTAAAGATCTCAAGGAGAAGTTAAAAGGTAATATCTCACTTATTAAGGCTAAAGATATCATTTGGGGTGATATTATTTCATAAATGAAGTCAAATTGGAATTCCCTGAGTATAATTGCTAAAGAGAAAAGCCTCATCTCAGAACATGAAGAGGAGATATTATCTGAAAAACAGACAACCATTAAAAGAGAAAATTGGGCTAGGAAGTTTATAAATTTTATCAATTCCAAATCAGACGAAGAATTAGAAGATATTGGAATACAAGACAGATACTTTTATGCTGAGGAAGTTAATAAGATGATAATTAAGAAAGACCTTCGGAAGGTTGTAGAGAAAAGGTTATTGGGCATCAAGGAAACAATAAAGAAGTTTGATATATCATTTGAAAAATTGACCAGAACAGGTTTACCTTCATGCTGGACTGAGAAAGGAAATATGATGTCATGGAAGTTTTATGAAGATCAGTTAACATTAGCAAAAAGTAAGGCAGATAATAGACATGAAAAGACACAGATCTTAAAAGGGGAAATTGTGTTTAACTTCTTGCATAGACATTTCAATTTGCTATGGATGGTGAAGAATCTCTTTACAGGAAAACCTACACATAGTCAGATTGTGGCATTCAGGATAGAATATCAAAGTTTCAGAAATTACTCGATAACTCAAAAGGAGCTATGGAAGAAGTGGAAGCAATTTTCACTAGATTCAACAAAAGAGGTCCCAACGACTCAACCAAAAGTAGCTGTTGATTCAACAACTGCTTCAGTAGTAGCTGTTCTCATAGATTAGAAGTTTTCAAATTCTCATTATGCTATTTCTCAAAATCATGTAAATGCAATAAAACCTTTTTGAGGCATGTGCCTCCATAACAGTCAGTATTTCAAGCAGTTAGAATTAGTTAGGGCAGCCAGAATCAGTTTCATTACTGGAAACTGACTTGTGATACTGTATTTAAAGTCAATTTCAAGAAAGATGAAGGTTCCGAGTTTTTGGACCCTGAAGCATAATTTTGTACTCAGAATTGCAAATCAATGAATGAAGTATGCAAGTTTCTATTATTCTAGTTATGTTGAAAGTTTATCCAGTTTACATAATGTTTTCATATCTATGGATGAAATAGAGTAACTTGAGCAACGGGTCTCTTTATACATGTGTATTTAAGAGTTAAACAAACCTTAATGTGCGCTCCTCTATTTTAACTTTATCTTTACATAATTCTTCTGGATTTTAAAATGGTAGATTCTGTTTTAGACAACATATCAGTTTGAAATCCTCTTCTCATTTTCTTCCATCCATTCATTTCAGCATAATTGAAATATGGCATTGCAGAAACATGTATGAGTTTGATATTTGAAGGTTACAGAATCAATGTTTTGGGGTTTTTATACAGAGACAAAAATATAATAATCACTTGTGACACAAACAAATAATGTCTTAGGCACAATCCTTTTCATAGCTAAGGAATTGTCACTTACGGTACAACAGTATGCACGTGGATGTGAAGGTATTGATTAGATCTGATAGTTGTGTTATGGTTATATGTTGAGTATATTGTTGAAAGCCTGCGAATAGCCTGACTATGTGTAGATCTGATAATTACACACCGACCTGTCGTCATTACCTACTCTCTCGTAGGGTGCAGAAACCTGGTTCCAACACCCTCCCATACTACTTCAGGTGAGACCTTGGCCTGTGAAAGCTGGTCATTGCCAAAAGGGCTAGTAGTATATGGGTTTGATGGAAAACCTTAACCTTCGAACCTAGGTCAGGACCCCTGAAGCCAACAAAACTTAACTTGCAACCTGTTACCATTGGGGTAAGGACAGGGTTGCAATATTCCATATTGAATTTCTTGAGCATTTCCTTGATGTACTTGGTTTTATGTATAAATATTCCTTTATCCTGCTAAGATATCTGAAGCCCTAAAAATTATGTCATCTCACCAAGTATTCCTTTATCTTTGTGGTAAATTTTTTACTTAATTTTTCATCATTTCTTCTAAATATTATATCGTCCACATATACCTCAATAATTGTTAGGTTATCTTGATCCACTTTCACATAGATATTATTGTCAGTGCTTCCTTTATTGAATCCTTGTTGATGTGTATATCCATCAAGATGAGCATACCAAGCTCTAGGAGCTTGCTTGAGACCATTCAGTGCCTTCTTTAATCTACGAACATAGTCTTCCTTTTCAGAGATTAGAGAACCTTTTGGTTGTTCAATGTAAAGTTCTTCTTCCAATTCACCATTTAGAAAGGCTTAATTAACATCCATTTGGTAGACCTTGATTTTTATTGAGCATGCATAAGCGTGAAACATTATGATAACTTCCATTCTAGCAACGGGAGAAATTTTTTCTTCAAAATCAATTCCTTCCACTTGTGCATATCCTTTGCAGGCTAATATTTCCTTATTCCTGGTAACTTGTCCATCCTCATTCAATTTGTTTTTGAAGACCCATTTAGTTCCAATTAAAATTTTATCCTTTGGTAGCGGAACCAATTCCCAAGTGTTGTTCTTCTCAATTTGATCCAATTCTTCATTCATGAATGCTACCCAATGTTCATCTTGACTAGCTTCCTCAAAATTGCTAGGCTCAAAATTTGCTAAAAAACCAAGGTGGGCTGTTGTGATGAATGATGTTGTCGACTTCTTCTGGTTCTAATTAATTCATTTATGTTGTTGATGATTTTATTTGAAGGATGATTATTTCGACACCATTATTTTAAAGCTTTTGGATAATTTTCTTGTACATCCTGTTGTTCATTTCTTATTTCCTCTTGGTTGAATGTTGTTCCCTTATTTAATTGGTCTTGTTCTTGAGCTTCTTCTTAATCCTTCACATATTCTCCCTCAGATCCCTCATATTTTCTTGAAGGGACAATATCATCGTCATTTTTGCCTCAAATTATAACATATATAAGCCTTCCTTTTGCGTGGATAACCAATGAAAATACCTTCATCGACACGGGAATCGAACTTTCCAAATTTTTGATATTGTATTTTTATGTAGCATTTTATTCCAAATATTTTGAAGTATTTGAAATTAGCTGATCTTCCTTTCCATAGCTCGTATGGATTCATGTTAGAATTGTTCCTCAACAGAGTTATGTTTATAATGAATATAGTTGTATCAATTGCATTAACCCAAAAATTTATCATCTAATTTTGAGTCATTTAACATTGTTCTGACCATTTCTTGTATGTATTGTTTTTTCTTTCAGCAACTCCATTTTGCTATGGTTTTGTAGCTATTGAGAATTGTCTTTTTATTCCATTTTTGTCACAGTAATGTTGAAATACCTTGGAATTGAATTCTCCACCATTATCTGATCTCAGACATTTGATATTCAAATCAGTTTCATTTTCAACCAATTCCTTGTAGATTTTAGAACACTCAATTGAAATACCTTGGAAGTGAATTCTCCATCATTATCTGATCTCGGACATTTGATATTCAAATCAGTTTCATTTTCAACCAATTCCTTGTAGATTGTAGAACACTCGAAAGCCTCAGTCTTTTTCTTTAAGAAGCTGACGGTTGTCATTCTAGTGTAATCATATATCATTAGCATAGAATATAATTCTCTATCTAAACCTTTTGTTCTCAGAGGACCACACAGATCAATATGTACTAATTCCAATGGGCGTGATGAAAAGTGTTATTTTTTCTTGATATGAAATTTTATCTTCTTGTTGTGCTAACAAGATTCACATAACATATTGGTATATTTTGATATTTTAGGCATTTCTCTTACTACTTCCTTCTTGCTAATCCTGACCAAATTGTCAAAATTATATTTCCCATTCATTTTCACCATAACCAAATTTATTCTTCTTTCACCAAAAATTACCCTTTAGGTGTCTCATCCAAAATATATATGCCATTTGGAGCTCTACTTGTTGTAGATACAATTTTACTGAACTTGCCTTTCCCAATTTCATATTTCTTAGTGTTAAATAGCATCTTGTGCCCTTGATCGCACGTGTCCAACACTGAGAAAATTTTGATTCATATTTTCAACAAATAACACATCATTCGCTAATGCATTCTTTCATCCAAGTGTGATCATACCTACTCCTATGAAATTCGAAGACCCATCATTTCCAAAAGAAAATGTTTGGCATCCTTCTTTTCCTTCAATGATATGAAATTATTCCTATCTCCATTCATATGAGTTGAGCAACAACTATCAACATACAAAAAATATCTATTGATTTGAGCCTTGAGAGCGTTAACACAATTTTTAGTCTTCTTTTTCCATATTTGTTCATTCTGATTTAGTGAGAATTAATTTTGAATAACTTCCAAGTCTGGAATCTTTAGCCAGGTGTCCAAAATTTTTACATTTGTAAAATTCGACATCATCTCTCAAATGATAAAATCTATTAATATTCTTCTAAGTTCTGAAATATCTATTGCTATAGCTCTATGTCCAAACCTTCCACTTGAATAACAATGACCACAGAAGATAGTTTGATACCTAGGAGGAAATCGTCTTTGAGTGTTTCGGGGATTTAACACCCTAGAGGTTGGTTGGGATTCAACCTCCACAGAGCAGGGGCGTACTATTTAACAGAGACTCACACGATCATGCACATTCATAAAAATGAAATCGAGTAGAATGAGAGGTTTACCCGTTGGTCCTACGTTTGAAGTAGATCCACGTGGAGTTCAAACTCCCTGCAACCGTCCTTCCTCTTTCACCTGAAATACAAGAAGAAACCAGCACAAAGAACAAGTTGTACAGTATATTTCTACTCTATATGTTAGTGAGATTCATATAAAACATTAAATAAATCATTATGAATGCTTGTATAACAAATATTCTTCATATATTAAAGCATACACTAACACGTTTACTTCGGGAATAGCATGATACTTCTGTATTATAAAAATAGTACGTACAAAAGTAAGTGGAGAGATCACCTGATCCTTCCAAGGCCTTCGCAGACCGTCGTCCGGATCCGTCCAGCCCTTGCCTCGCTAAGAATCCTTCCAAATGAGTGCACACGAGATAACATATAAAGGGATGTGTATCTCAAGGAAACAAGGGTTTCCTGAAATGAACTGGGAAAGTGCAGGAGGCACGGGGAATCAGACTTGGATAGGGAACCAACAGAGTATATTAATAATAATTCTCTCTCTCCCTTAGGCAATACATATGAGGTCTTTTTATAGTCCCTCCAAGTAGTTTCAGCAGTTGGAAACAGTTGGCCACGGGCTGGGGTGGTTGAACTACCTGAGTAACCATCAACCCAGCGCGAAATTAGGGATTTTTATATTTTTTTTAATCATTAAAATGGCATACGCGGAAAAGTCTAGCTGTACTCGCGTATACACGCGGAAAAACACGGGCATAGTAGCGTATGGAGGATTTTCCACTGTTTTTAAGTGAATTTGTCCAAGTCTGTAGGAATGGGTGCCCATAAAGCCATGAAGCAATCATGAATCAAGTCAAGGTGAGAAATGATGCTATAACATTGAGGAATTGTCTTCCATGGCTCTTCCTATGAGTCCTGATCTCTTGAGTTGGTTGGGAGGTCTACATACTTGTTAGACTTTTCATATCCATCTTGTTTTGTTGATAGAAGGACTTGGATCCTTTTAGGATTTTTATTTGTAACCAAGATTAGTCTTGTCACTATTTGATCGATGATTGTTGATGATTTCTTCTAAAGACTTTGAGCTTTCGGTGTAGTTTTAAAGAGTTTTTCCATTTTTTACTTGTTTTCGTAGATAAACTATTTCATCTTCCAATTATTCTATTTCCTTGTTGCTTTCCTTTAATTCTTCCTTGATTGATTCTTCAACTCATTTGTATTCTTCAACCTTCATTTTAAGATTTAGGACTTGTTCGCTTTCTCTCTTTGATTCTTCTTCAAGAGTGTTGACATGCTCCTTCTAGGCCTTGTGTAATATTCCCAAATGGTAAAAGCAAAAATATAGTACATAAACATGGAAATAGAAGTGTTTAACATCACATGAATAATGGAGACCAATATGGAGCCTTTTTATTCATCATAATAGTAGAAAATATGTGTAATACAATGAGGCACAAAACATACTACATGAACCAACAAGCCTCCAATAAATAAATCCCCTCAAAACTGAGGTGTTGATACTGGAAAAAATGTCAGAGAGCTGCTACAGCACAGTCATAAAGTGCACAAATACAACATATAAATATATAATAATACCATGGGCTGATACATGCCTCAAAAGATAATATACATGAAGATAAAGGCTCTATAACAACCTCCAACAAGAACCCAAGAGGGTTTTCAGAAATACACCAATATACAAGAAAGGAACCAAAGCCCTAGGGCTAAAGATTCACTACAATATAAATAGCTGGAAAGATGTGGCTAATATGATATAGAAAAGAATGAAGCCTCTTCCAATAGACTCTACAAATGAAATTTTTATCCCTTAACTGGAAAACCTTCTCCCCAAATGGTGTACTGAAACCACCCCTGCAACTCCTCCCTAAAATAACGCAATCCAAGACTGAAACTATGCTCTAGGGGAAAATGATAGTGTGGCCTGGTTCCAAATGCTACAAGAAGGCTCAGGGGCCTTCCTTACTAGCCTCCCAATGGAAGGAAACCTTCCTCCACTGAAATCTAGCTCATAAATCACCCAAATGAATTCTCCACTACTACACCCTGCAACTCAGCACATCTCTGAACAGAAACTGTGCTATAGAACAAAGATGGAGCTTGCCCTGATGCCAAAATGTGTAAATGTAGTGCAATCACTTCGCCTAAGTAGGCACTCGAAGTCCCCCGAGGATGAAGGTGAGATTCCCATTCGGGAACACCCTGTGCTAAATAGCACTACAGTCTTAGCTAAATAGTTGAAGAGAGAAAATAGTCATACAGACCATATCAAAATAATAATCTAAAACATATCCCCTATGGATGTCATCCCCTTCCTTATATAAGTGTCTAGCTTCCTCACCCTTGGCCCCACTCATTAAAGCCACTACTTCCATGCATGGAGTATCCCTCCAAACCTGCGCTGTTCCATAATGAATGTCCACTCCTCCATGATAGTGCTATTGATTTAGTTAAAGTTGACCCAGTCTACATGCTCCAGCCCCTTTTCACACATAAGGGTGCTTAATCAAACCACTAAAGTGATATCCATTCACATTAATAGTTATTTTATTCCTACAAAGGAGATTTATGGGTATCCATACCCTCTTATTCATCAAATTAAGAAGAAAAAATAAAAATTAATATTCCAACTAGCTTATAGCTAATTGGGAATATTACAGACCTTCCCTCCCAAATGTTGCTTGTCCTCAAGGAACTGTAAAGGTGAGTGCTACAACTCTTCTCCTCCTTCCTTGGTGACACCTCCATGTGATAAGATCTCCTCATATACCAAGTGTATCCCAATCAATCCCTCCATGAAATTATCCTCCCAAGTACTCATGAGGTGCAAATGACTCATCTCATAAGGAAGCAAAAGATCCAATGTAGAAATCATGGTTTTCCCAATGTTCTCCCTGAAACATGAAGCATAAGAAACATGGAGAATCTCTTTCCCCATAGGCATGTTCAATCCTTGCATCCTTCCCTATTGGCTTGAGGGGTCTTGACCCAGGTTCAGAGTTTAAGGTTTTCCAGCAAACCCCTATACTACTGGCCCTTACGGCAGTGACCTACTTTCACAGGCCAAGGTCTCACCCAAAGTAGTATGGGAGGGTGCTAGAACCAGGTTTCCGCACCCTGGGAGAGAGTAGGTAATTAAGGCAGATCGATGTTGCAACTAGCAAGTTTGCACAGATTGATTCTATTCGTAGGCTTCAAACAATACAATCAGCAAGTAATTATAACAGAGATACTAGAATTAACAGATCTGATCAATACCTTCGCATCCATGTGCGCATCAACAATTACCATTACAGAACATCATAATCGTAGTTAATTCCAGATTACATACACATTCACAACTTAAATAAATAACACAGATGCACTTTCGTAATGAACGGGATTAGTCTAGATATTATCTGAAAACCCAATTACAACTCAAAACACAATCCGTGCACACAGCCTAACGGGGTCCGCACACAGTGGGACTGAGGATCTCTGCGCACACAGCCAGCAGGATTCATTACCCAAAAAAACCTAGAAAGGTCTTAGAAATTCGCACGTAGCATCAATATTATGCCTTTCTTGCCTACTAGACCCAACTATCTATCTATTTATAACATCATAGCCTTTGCTATCCAATGGTCCGCAAACCGTGGTTTTCGGACCCTAGAGGTACCCTTTAACCCATTAAAAAACATTAGGGGCTTTGACCCACCCAAAAATCCCTATGAAATACCGAATATTGCAAAATTATATCAAAACGCAATGTAGGGAACCCCATTCCAACAAGCCCCCAACACAATCTTTTGACTTGTCCCAAGTCAGAGCAACCGTGGGGTTTCCATCTTCACCTGAATCTGCTTGATCACATCAACCAGAGGGGCAAGTACTCCTTCACTTTGCATAGTACCATTCTATGCAATATCCACCAACTTCTATAAATTTGGGCCTTCTGTAGCAGCAGTGACACTTTCCAAGGTCTGGCTTAGTTGCTTAACTACGACATCCACTTCCCGAGAGAGCTTGAGGGCTTCATCGACCCATGGCTTAAGGTGGTCACTGAGAACCTTATTTTTGTGGCAGATCTCTTTGAGATCATATCTAAGTGTGTGGCTGGTATGCAGTCGTGCCAGGCATTGAGTGGGTACCAGCGTGGGCATTGTAGCTTCCATCTGCTCGAAATATTTATCCTTCTGGCACAGCTCTTGGGTGGTTTCATGTAGGAGAGGATCGCGCTGCACCTTAGACCATAACTGCATAGCTGTCTCCAACAATTCTGTGCCCTGATCGATCTGAGCTGTAATGGTATTGGTGGCCTTTGTGACCAGTGCATTTCACTAAGCTCGTACCTCAGGTGGAGTCTCTAGCTGCAATTTGGCCTACAAGGCAGCAATCTGTTGCTCCATCTCTATCTTGACAGTCTAAATCTTGGTCCTAGATGCCTTTAGGGCGGAAATAAGCCCTTCAATATTGGCCTGGGGAGTAACAAAAGCTGGGATATCCTCATTTACATCTATGCATAACCTACTGATTATGCATTCCAACTCACTTTGCTACGCGGCGGCAAGGGTGCATGCAGCTTGTGCTTGGGACACCTTAGCAATTTTTTCTACGATCGTCTGCTTAGCCATACTAAGCTTCTGATGCACCTGGTGGTCTCGGTGTTGGATATCCTCGAAGAGCAAGGCGTGGAGTACTTGTAGTGGTTCATACGGGAGCCAAGCCAAGTCGAATTGCACCTCTGCGCAGGCGTGTACTTGTACACCTAAGGTAGGCGGGTTCAAGATGAATGATGCGCCCAGTAGGGGGTAGAGGCAACTCTTAATTGTGATGACTACTTCACTGCTGGTTTCTCATGGAGGCAGCCTTTTCTGAATCATGCTTGTCTATAGGGTGTCAGTTTTGAGCTGTAGAGCTTAGAGCTCAGACTGGAGTGTAGCAACTTTGGCCTTTTGTTACTCTTCCAAATCTAGCCATTTATCTTCTGAGGCGAGGGTGATTGCGTCTACGATGTGCTCTAGGTCTTCCTCCATCAAAGTAACTTTTGTCTCCTTGCTAGGCCTTATGGCCCGTAATTTCTTTCATTGGCCTTTAAGAGGGTTGGTGGTATGATTCGTACCCTGTGGGGAGTCAGCACCCTATGCATCTAGAACCCATGTGTTTAGATCCTACTATGACTCTGGCTCCGCACCCTTCTCAGCGTCCTTGCCATGTCCTGCTATCTCTTTGGTGATGTCAGGTAGGGTGGTATTCTTGGTTCTCGTACCTACAGTGTCAGTTGTACCAGATTTAAAGCCCAGTTTCCAGTGTGGTGCCCAAGTGGAAATGAGTCTGTCAATTTCTTCATTAGAAACCATGTATGGTAGTGATACCCATGCTGCATCCTTATAGCCCCAGATCTACACATTGTGCATTGTGACCTGGAATGCTGCGATGCTCTTGTACATGTCATATATCGTTGGTGACAAGTGCGGCCCAGAGTGGATTGTTGCAAGCCCGCTCTGAAATAGGACCCAGAAGAATTTATTATCTTTAATGCACTGCTCATCCTTTGAATCCCACAAATTCATGTAGTGTGCCCCCTCGCACATATCTGGCTCGACCCAGGGAGGACCGAGTCTTCTGGGGCTTCCCATGCGACCAACATGATGAGGAGTAGCAACTAGGAGTAGCAGAATGCCCTTCCATGATCCTGGGCCTCGCATACATTCTCCAAAAATTTGTTACACAGGAACTAGGATGAATTGAAGCAGACCCCCTTCTTGCATCGGCCATCCAACTAAATGACATAAGCAGGGATGGTTGCAACCTGGTACTTGCACATCATTTTACATGCCAGAAACAGGGTACCCATGCGCACTCCAGAGTCACTAATGGTGTTGATTAGGAACCCCCTAGTGTTCCACTCCACATTGTAGTTTTTGCGCACCTTATCAATGATCTGTTGCTCATACTTCTTACCCACATGCTCCATGGGATTTGGCCCTTCCATGGGTAGACCAGTAATACGGTGAATGAGGGCGGCATCAATGGGAATGCGATCCTAGATCCGTAAGTTGTCGTCATAGACCAAGGATAGCAGTTGTTGCAAAATTCAATCAGTTATGTGTACCTGGAAAAATGAGGCATTTGAAGCAAGTTTAGGAGCCCGCTCACCCACAACATTGGGATGACCCGCAACACGTCGTCTTCCAGTACTCTTTCTAGGTACAATTTAGGTTCCAATTCTGGGAAGGCTTCCAGGTTGACCAGGTCATGATCGTCAAATTTTATAGAGTGGAGATTGACAAACGATTCTCCAATTAGAGGGACCTCTCATGGAATCAGTGGAATTTGCAGGTACATGCACATTCCTTCTAGTTTCTTAGGTGTGCGCACGGAGGGTCGGTGAGGATGGACATAGGATGGCAGCCGAGTGATTGGTTCAGCAATCCGGGCCTCTTCCTGAGCAGACAAAGGTCTCTTTGATGGGTTAGGCAAATGTGTCTGGGCTACCATTCGAGGGGACTTCACATTTCGAGGGGAGGTGCATGGCTTCCCTCCAGCCCATTTTGCAGCCCTCCCTTGCCCTTGCTCCTGGCCTTTCCCTTTACCCTTCTTTTTCTCAACCTACTTCCCCTTGGTTGGTGTGGACACAACCTCTTCAACTTCAGGGGTGACCTCTTCAACTTCATCTGTGGAGACCACAGTCTGCAATTATTTAGCCGCATTATTTGCAGTCATTCTCGCTCGGAAGATAAATTCGGGATTGCTACTATTAGAAGGGGTAGCTTGCCTAGACATTAACAGAGCGCAATAGTCACAGAACTTTGCAAAGAATAAAATGTTCAATCTACATGGAACCCACTTCTAATATACCCTTCTATTTTTCTAGCCTTGGATGTCGACCAATGGTTTGATGAGGCTTCTCAAAAACTTACCATCATGCAAACTGTAAAAAATCTCTGGAAATTTCCGCATTAATTGCTGACTACCCACTCCTTTCAATGGTAAAATTTTCTTTTTACCCAGTTTTATTGTTCCAATGGCTAATTTTCACAGCTGTTTATTACCCCTGCATGCCCAGTGCACCTCCCCAGGCTTCAAAACCTGCAATCAACCCCTCCACTCCCAGTGCTCCTCCCCAGGCTTCCAGACCTGCGAGTGACCCCTGCACATATAACAGGCTTGCCTGCATTTGTCTTCCAACCTGCACATATGCCACCTAATATAGCTATGCTAGCCATATACTCATTTGATCTGGTATGGTTCGAGCCTATTGCCATTAACATACCCTAGGACAGTGTCACCATGCAGTGTGGCTAACCGGACAACTCCTCTATTAGTGATTTTCCTTACCATATAGAGACCTAGCCAATGCTAATAGAAATTCCCCGGGTACTTCGCAAACTGGGTATCATATAGCAGGACTGATTCTCCCTCTGAAAATATCTTTTTCCGAATATGTCGATCATGCCATGCTTTTTCCCATGCCTTCTGAACTTACTGATGGAAGTTAGCAATGAACCGATCTTCCTCCAAGGAAACGAGCTACGCTAAACACTCCTCCATGATATCAGGCTCTGCCATGTTGGTAAAGGTCGTGATGCGCAGGCTAGGAACAATATATTCCATGGGCATAATATCCTCCTTTCCATAAACCATATAGAACGGTGTTTTCCTGGTCAATTTCTTGCAGGTGGTTCGATAGGCCTAAAGGAGCAATGGGATAAGCACGTCCCAATCGATGTGCTTGAAATTCCAAATCTTGGTCAGTGCTTGTTCCAAAATTTTATTAAAAGCTTCCATAGTTTCGTTCGCCTTCGGGTGATATGGCGAATTTTGGTGTGGTGGATCCGAAATTCTTCACTCAAAGCCTAGATTGTCTCATTAACAAAATGTGTACCTCTATCGCTCATCAAGACCTTGGGATAGCCAAACCTGGTTAAGAGATGTTCAAAAATAAACTTCGTAGCAGTATCTGCAGTGAAATTCTTTACAGCTTGAGCTTCGGCCCATCTGGTTACATATTCAGTTGCACTGATGATGTAGCGGGCGCCTATCTTCTTCCCTAGCGGGTTTTTGGGCCCAACGAATTCTATAGCCCATTTTTCAAACACTTTCAAGGTCATTTGCGGTTGCAAGGGAATTTCGTCTTTGTGTGATGGTCTTCTAGTCCTTTGGCATGTGTCGTAGGCTTTGCAATAGTCATGAGAGTCACTATGCAGTGTGGGCCACCATAGTCCATCTCTCAAGATCTTCTGCGTCATTGCTTTCCTTGTGTAATGAACTCCTGCCACACCCCCGTGGGCTTCTGCTAAGATGGCTGGTCTTTCATGCTCCAAAATGTATCTACGCAACACCTCATTGGCTCCCAGCTTATACAAGTGGCTCTCTATGATGGTAAAGTCTGTTTCGTGGGTTACCAGCTCTTTCTTCTGTTGTACCAAATATTTTGCAGGTGCCACCCCTGTAGTTAAGAAGTGAATGATGTCGGCGAAGTGTGTATCAACCACCTTAATAGAAAAAAATTGCGCATTGGGTAGTCCTTCTTCTAGGTTAGTCGGTTCTTCCCCACTCTCAATTCAGGACAAGTGGTCTGGCCCATCATTCAGTTTTCTCAGCTTCACGATGATCTCAAATTCATATACTTGAAATAGAAATAGCCATCAGCAAATATTCCTCCCCAACACAGGCTTATTCACTAGGTACTTCAAAGCTGAGTGATCTGTGAACATCTTGAAGTGCCCTCCTAATAGATAATGATAGTATTTCTGTAGGGTGTATACCATCGCCAACCCCTCACGCTCCATAGTGGACTAGTTGTGCTTCGCACTAGAGAGTTTTCTACTAGCAAATGCAACTAGATGGTCGATGTCTCCTTCCCCAGGCTACGTAAGCACAGCTCCTAGGGTGATTCCTGAAGCATCTACATGAACATGGAAAACCTTTTCCCGGTCAGGAAATATGAGGATAGGTTCACAGACCATCTTCTCCTTGAGTAACTCAAACATCTTCTGACACTCCTCATACCCTCATTCTCAAAAATCGTGCTCCTTTTCTTTAAGTTGATAATGCCTCCCATGTTTATCACCCAATCCATTCCCAGGAGCATAGGATAAGGGTTCACATCTTCCGCAATCTTAATTACTTCATAATATTTGCATACCTTAACTCCTGCAATATCTACCATAATATTTGACAGCCTTCGTAACGGTATGATTATTTGTTGGTTAGCCATGCACGACTATATAGTGGACCATTCCAGCGTAGGTTCTCCCATCCACTGCCATGTTTTCTTAGGCAGGAAGTTTGTATTTGATCCCAGATCCAAGATGACTTGATCCATCTCATAATTGCCAATCTACATCCTTAGCCGCATTTCCTGACTAGTGCGATTCTTATTCTTGTATAGTTTGTGAACATCCTTAACTTTCGTGGGAGGGTCAGTTCTTTCAGCGCAACTATCTATCAGTGCTTGAAGATTTTCTATTTCCTTTTGGTTGCATAGCAGCTTCATACATGTCTACAGAAATGGTTTAACTTCGTCATCCGTTCTTAGGTTTGTTGGAGCCTTGGAAGTAGATGCTTCATCCTTAGTAAAGTCTTTGCGAGCTGCGATGAAGGTTTCTTTCTCCTTTTGTAGGTCCAAGCTTTCCTTTTTGATAGCAGCTTTTTGGATAAGAGGTTTGGCTTTCTCCTCAGATCCTCTAGTAGCAATGTTGTTGCACGTTATGAAATTAATACTTGGTCCTTCATCACGTGGTTCCACCTTAGCCCTCTACACATTCTGTGTAGCTTTTTGCTATTTTTCCTGCATTTTTTCTATCAGGACTAGACAGTCTTCAATCACATCATCCAATTGTTGACAATATCGACAAGATTTTCACGCAGGGTTCAGACAGTCCCTTGCGAAGTGCCCTATTTCTCCACAGTTGTAACAAATCAAATGCCCTCTTCCCCGACCTATGCCTCCACCCCTTCCCCCTCCCCTGCCTCTTGTTGGGGAGCCTCTTCTACCTAAAGGGGATAGTGGTGTAAAATAGTAAACCTTCACCCTGTATAAGTTTCCTCAGTATATCATTAAGTCATATGTCTGACAGTTATGTTCGTCATATCCCATAGATGAACATAAGCGACACCATTGTTGCTTCAATTCTGGAACATAAGCACAAATATGGGGACAGTGGTTGGTATCATGTAGTCCGGCAATGCGACAATTAGCACACCATAACGTCGGACCACTTGGCCCTGCAGCCTCTCTAGGGCGCAATGGGCTAGGTCCCCCAGCCTGCATGTAATTCTCTAGCAGAGGATACTGATCCTTGGTGTCACCAGACACCCTGCATATTATGCACCATACATCTGGGCTAGATTCTTTTCCTCATCCTTTCTACAAATTCTAGATTTTGAGGTGCATTTCCTCCAGCTGTCCTTGGATCTGCTGCACCCCAAAATAGGCATCATCTCTTGGCGCAAATTCTAGCTTCATAGAAATCTCCAAGGCTTTCTCTTTCATCTCAATCACTTGATAACCCATAGGTCCATGCAAGTGAGGTAATAGCATGGCGATGAACCATTCCTTGTGTTTTCTATCATCATACTAAAATTCCCCATCTCTAATAACCTTCTTTAACCGCTGATCAACCTCCCATAGCGACTGAGTGGGTCCCTGCCTAAAATATTTCATGTTAGTTACTAGCTGCGAGTAGGACTTAGGCTTCTAGAGTTGTTGTTTTAAATCCTTCTTAATCTCTTGAATAGATTATTATGCATGCTAGCCTACGTACCCCATATACCTGTCCAAGGCCCTTCCCTCAAAGGCGAGGGACAACTACACTCTCTTTACAACATCTCTAGCCACATTCTGTGCAGTCCATACTGATTCTGCTAAAAACCAAAATTGGTCCATATCTTTGTCTCCTACACCCTTGAAGGTGGGTAGCTTCATGTGTGTGGCCATATCTTCTTCTGGTGGTGGGGGAGGTGTGGGGGATTTCTTTCCCTTATACTGACTCGAACGAGGTGTAGATGAAGGACTATTTCCTGCATGTGCAACTGAATCTCTTAATGGACTATAGATGGATATATCCCCTTCTCGATTGATTCAGTAGTACTTACCACTTCGGGTTGTACTTTCACTCTGATCAGACGTCATTCATTTGGTGTGGCTGCACAAAACGCCTTTTTCGCATAGTAATATTTTAATTAGCAATGGAAATTTTCGCAAGAACTTACCTCAAAAATAATTGAAGAACCTCTACTCTGCCTCGGAATATGATATGAACTGATCGATTGTGAATTTTGTTACAAACCCTCCTAGCACATTTTCCACCCAATGATCTACCATACGGGTAATCGTGTTGTCAGTCTTTTTCGACTGTTGAATCAATTCTGGCATCCACTGTGTAACCTGATCATCCTTTCAACACATCTAGAATTCTATGAGCCTTGCTAACCACTCCTAAAGCTCAAGCGCAAAATTTACAAAGAAAATTTCATAGACTTTGGTGAAGATGTACTTATTCTTCCACTTCTTAGCCATCAACTTTGTGCTACGATTCTCTTTTACAGAAAATTCCTGAATCTATCTTTCAAACCAATATTCAAGCTCCAATTTCTCAAGTCTCCAACGGCCTCATGGAATTACCTGATCGCTCTTTCAAAATTATCCCGGTCCTATCAACAGAACCATTTGTTGGGTTGAGGGGTCCTGACCTAGTTTCAGAGGTTAAGGTTTGCCAACAAACCCCTATACTACTGGCCCTTACAACAATGAAATAATTTTGTAGGCCAAGGTCTCACCTAAAGTAGTATGGGAGGGTGCTGGAACCAAGTTTCCGTACCCTAGGAGAGAGTAGGTAATTAAGGTAGATCATTGTTGCAACTAGCAGGTTCGCACAGATTGAGTCTATTCACAGGCTTCAAACAGTACAATTAGAAAGAAATTATAACAAAGCGACTAGCATTAACATATATGATCAATACCTTCGCATCCACGTGCGCATCAACAATTTCCATTACGTAACATCATAATTGCAGCTAATTCTATATTACAGACACATTTGCAACTTAAATAAATAACACAGATGCACTTCGGTAATGTTCGAATAGGGTCCCCTAAAATGCTGCAATTTTTTATAAGCTTTGTATATTTTTGTCTTAATTAATCTAACACAGGGGTTTTGGGGTGGGTCAAAGCCCCTGATGTATTGTAATGGGTCAAGGGTAGACTAAGAGTCCGCAAACCACAATTTGTGGACCATTGGATGCATAGGATAAATCAGTATAAATAGATGAAACTTTTTGAGTCATAGGTAGAGAAGAATAGAGATTGATGATAGTTGCGAAGTGTTAGATCTATTTGGGTTGCTAGGGTAAGGACTCATGCTGGCTATGTGCACGGAGATCCTCAGTCCTGCTGTGTGTGGACCTTGCTGGCTATGTGCATGGAGATCCTCATTCCTGCTGTGTGTGGACCCTGCTGTCTGTGTGCACAAGCTGTGTTGGATTGTATTGGGTTTTGGATGCTAATATATGTGAATCCGGTTAGAGTATCTCTGCGTTATCTAATTTTATGTATTACTGTTGATGCGAGTTGTTGGTTCTATGTTTGGCTATCTATTGTTGCTATGGATCTGTCTTTGTTATAATACAGAGTATTCATGTGATCTATTTTTAATGCATTTATGATATTACTTGGGATATTGTTGAGGAAAAGGTGTTGATTTAATCTATGACTGATAGTAACCCTGGTAACTGTGGACTATAACTGATTAGTGAACTTGTGAATTGATATGATTTATAGCTACGAAAATATCCTTGTTACTATTATATGAATCTATGATCTATTGATTACTGCGATTATAGTTTCTGTATTAATAGATCGGTGTTACGCACATGGATGCGAAGGTAGTTAGTAGATATGAACTCTGCGACATAAGCTTGTAACTAGATCTGTTAAATACAAAGATGATAATCTGGGAACTCAGCTCTTCTTGAGTTACCTGCTCTCTCTTAGGGTGCAGAAACCTGGCTCCAACACCCTTCCATAATGCTTCGAATGAGACTTTGGCCTGCGCAAGCAGGTCACTACCGAAAGGGATAGTAGTATAGGGGTCTGTTAGCAAACCTTAATCTCTGAACCCGGGTCAGGACCCCTCGAGCCAATAGTTAATGAACATGATTAGTCTGGATATAGATGCTTCAAATATATTCCACATTCATTATTATCCGAAAACCCAATTACAACTCAAAACATAGCCCACGCACACAGCTAGTGGGGTCCACACACAACAGGACTGAGGATCTCCATGCACACAGCCTACAGGAGTCCTTACCCAAAACAACCCAGACAAATCTTAACAATTCCCACGTAGCATCAATTTTATGCCTTTCTTGCCCACTAGACCCAACTATATATCTATTTATAACATCATAACCTTTGATATCTGATGATCTGCAAAACATGGTTTGCGGACCCTAGAGTTACCCTTTAACCCATTACAAAAAATTAGGGACTTTGACCCGCCCCAAAACCCCTATGCAATACCACCTATTACAAAATTATATCAAAACACAGTGTATGTAACCCCATTCCAACATTCCCCTCATCATCCCCACAATAAGAATAAGGACATCATCAATTTATGGGATCAATGTTGATCAGTGGTTGTCATTGATGTCAACCCAAGCAGCACCAGGGGCTACCCCAATCTTGCATGATAATTTTGACCTACAAAATTATTATATTATGGGTCAATAATATTTTTTATGGCTTCTACTATTCGATATGTTTCTGTTGATATATGGCATGACACGTAATTCTTCACGGTTTGAGAGATTTTCATGTTTGAAGTTTGTAACCCCAATTAGTGGGCTAAAACCCCATGGGGTTGTGGAATGGGTCATTGAAAATTCAATAATTAATAATTTCTAAGCTCCTAAAATCCCTCCTACGTTCACTTGTTTAAGCCCCTCTCAACCTAAGTATTTATGTAAATTGTGATACTCATATCCTCCTCATGTAGGGATTTCTCCACCTGAAATAGGTCATCGTGGAATTTCTGCTCTAACATTTTTTCTATGTAGTTTCAGATTCTGAATTTTTTATGAGGTGAAGCTGAAATCCTAAGGAAGCATCTGTAAAAATTTCAGATCAAGTTGGGAAAAATTTTCGGAGATATGATCTGTGGAAGTTAGTGTTTTTGCAAGCTCCTGAACTTCATCTCAAAGAAGAAACCTTGGGAAAATCATCATAACGCTCTCTCCGAGTATCGGATTGGAATTTTGTAAAAATTTGCAGATAATGCATGGAATATAGGTTTATTTGTATCAATTTTAGAGCTGAATGAAGAAACAGTGACATGTGGCATGCCGTACAATTTCTCTCTATGGAACCAGTTCATAATTAAGTCATTGTGAAAGATTGGGCATAACTCTCCCTTGAAGAATCCAAATTGGATCATACCTAAGGCATTGGAAATAAGACTCATATGAATACTATATAACCTTAAATCACATATCTGGAAAGCTTAAATAACAGATATACATCATATTCAATATCGAGCTCCTAGAAGGCAAGAAAAATCTAGATAATGTGTTGTCAAGGGCTGCAAAGGACCAGACTTTCTAGGGTAGCAAATTAAAGCAAGGTGCAGCAGAGGGTAGCATGAAAAGAGTAGAAATCAAGGTGAAAAACAGCAACAAGAAGTTCATCACATGAATTCTTCAAGTTGCAACACTGCATATAGTCATTGTAAAGGTATCATTGTACTAAGTCATTGTAAAGGCATCATTGTAAAAATTGTACAAGTATCTATCTACCAAGAGTTGAAGAGCCAATGTCGGGAGGTATAGGATCATAATTAGGTGGTTGTTTCATAGTTGGGGTTATGGTCTAGTGTGTCTTATTCTTGTACAACATTCTATATCATTGTAAAGTGGATCATTTTCCCTGGTACGAGAGTCCATTCTTCTTTTATTCTTCTATAGGGTGGTAGGGTGGTGCTAGACTGGTGCATGAAGTCACCAATAGGTTCAATACTGTGAAAAATTTAGGGTGGTAAGGTGGTGCTAGGGTGAGTTGTAGCTCATTGGGTGTTGGGGCATCTGTTTAGTTAACTACTGAAGAATATTAGGCATTGGAGCGTCCATCTAGTGGGGGCTAGAGAAGAATGCTTTTCTAGATTCTAGGAATTTGGAGCTTTATTTTCAATCGGAGTTGAATATTAAAGAATTATTAGAAAAGAATTCAGTTGTTTTTTTTCCTAGAGAGGGTTTCCACCTTAAAAAATATGTGCATTTATGTTCCTTATGTTTACTGTTATCATCGTACAAACACTGATAATAATTGAAGATTAACTAATTATCTAATTGAAAGGAATACTGATTCACCCCCCTCTAAGTATGATCCAAGTGGATATTGGTGGTCACCTGCCTATTCCACTTGGGGCCCCACCATTGTCTCTTTCAGTTTTTTTCACAACTTACTATTTTAGCAGTTTTTTGGGTCCTGAACTTCCGGAGCCATTTTGAAGCCCCAGACGGAGATAGTATACCGAAGTTACGTCCCCAGGAAGTTGAGACACCAATTTACCCAAAAGGGGCCCATATTTTTGGCGCTTCATCTCATAGGGTTAGGTTTTTTGGATGTTTAGAGTTCTCCATTGTTTCTCCATAATAAATAGGCCCTTGAGCCTCATTGTAACACAATTCAAAGGTCTGTAGTCACCACATCTCTTCTCAGAGATTCGTTACCAGCACCCTAGCTATTTTATTTCCATCATGTTTGTAAGCATATTTCTGTGATTTGATATTAATGAAATGAAGCCTTATTTCCACTATATTTCTATGTTTATGTTTATTTCTGTATTCTATTACATTCCTACATAAATCTGGATCAATGGTATCAGAGCGGTCTGCTTTTTATCGATCCTTCTTTGCATGTCCCCAAGGAGGTCGAAGTATAAGAAGTTAGGGCTCGATCTGGTGGAACCTTTGCAAGCTCATCCTCGCAAACCCTGACAGATGCCCATGGGGGATGAAAGGAAATATGAGGGAGTAGGAGATCCTATCAAAATATTGCTTGAGGAGGCCCTCAAAAAACAAAGGAACGCGATGATGGATAACTTTGCCCAGATCCTTCAACGACTACCCACTGACAGCGCATCTGCATCCAACAGCCACTCTGGAGGCGCGAATCCCTTTAAGGTACAAGTAAACTTTGACATTCCCATATTTGAGGGTCAAATAGATGCAGATATCGTAGATAGATGGTTGAATCTATTAGAAGAATATTTCTCAGTTCATGACTTTTCCGACGGGGAGAAAATTATTTTTGCACTCCTCAAAGCTACCCCCCATCTCAAGGACTGGTAAAAAACCTACTATGAGAAAAATGACGAGATAGAACCCTCTCTATTCTCAGTTGTACCCACTTGTAATTCTTTCCAAGATGCCATCAAGGAACAATACTATCACATGGGGAGCTATGAGGAAAAGTACATACAATGGACCACGCTGCGACAACAAAGGGATCAAGATGTGCATGAGCTAACGAATCTGTTCCATACCCTAGGCACAAATTTGGGTATCAAATATTTAGAGAAAAATTTGGTGCTAAATTATCGCGGTTGTCTACACTGATAAATTCCGGAGATAATGGAGTTCCTTGACATCTCCTCTCTTGGTACGGCATATCAGTATGCTGCCAAGATTAAGCAGAAATTCAAACAGAAGAAGCAAGACTTTGGATCTACAAATCAAAAGCAAGGGAAAGGTGCCCCCAAACTGTAGAACAAAGGACAAAGGCAAGGCATGGTGGCCCATGACAACCTGCCAAAGACACAAGCAAATAAAAACACCGTGAAGCCAAAGAAGGACACGAGAAAGTGGTGTGAGTTCCATAAGAGCTCCACTCACAACACAAGTGAGTGTCGGGCCAAGCAGTCACTGGTGGCTGAGATGAGGGCTTCTGAATTAGATGCATGCTCTGACTCTGAATTGGAACCTGACAAGGTGAATGACAAAGGGAATAAAATTATTGATGCGGATCCGAATGCCATTGTTGCCACTATGAAGATCCAGAAGGAGGAACCAAAAGATCCAGAGGAGGCAGAGCGTCTCTTCCACTCACAGATGTGGGTAAAGGGTTCCCCGCTATAGTTCATTGTCGAAAATGGGAGCCAAAAGAACCTCATTTCAGCAGATGTCGTGAATCGGTTGGGCTTGCCGACCACAGTGCACCCACAACCATACACCATCAGGTGGCTTCACCAAGGATGGGATCTTCGCGTCAGCAAGCAGTGCTGCCTTCCCTATAACATCAAGCCCTTCACGGATGAGGTATTGTGTGACATTGCTCCCATTGATGTTTCTAATGTATTATTAGGCCAACCATAATTGTGAAAGCGACATGCTATGTATGAGTCCCGACCTCACGCTGTTATTGTTACTTTGGGAAATAAATTGTACGGGATACCAGAGGTACCACTGCCTCCCACTATCTCTTTGGTTACTACAAAACAATGCAATAAGCTCATTTCCCAAACCAAGAAATTTTTTTCCTGATGATCTGCCCCCAAGGAAAGAAGAAGACTGTGGCCAAGACGTCCAGACATGGCTGCTCTGCACGACAACAACAAATGGAAAAGGTTATGGAGGAGTATTGGGAAATCTTCACCTCACCCATAGGGGTGCCTCTACACTGTCAAGTCAAGCACAGCATTGACCTGACCCCAGGTGCACTGCTACCCAATGGACCAATCTATAGGCACTCTGTTCTCGAGAATGATGAAATCAAGAGGCAGATTCAGGATCTGCTGCATAAAGGTCACATTCGGCCAAGTTCATCATCCTGTGGGAGCCCGATCGTGTTGGTACAGAAGAAGGATGAGACTTGGAGACTCTGTATTGATTATCGGGCACTGAACAAGATCACTGTCTAGAATAGGTACCCGATCCCACAGATTGATGACTTTCTGGACCAACTCAAAGGGGAAAAATATTTCAGCAAGATCGACTTGAAGTCTGGGTATCACGAGGTACTAATCGAACCCTATGATGTGTGGAAGACTACCTTCAAAGCCAACGAGGGCCTTTTCGAATGGCTCCTCATGCCTTTCAAATTGAAAAATGCTCCCACAACCTTCATGAGGTTGATGGATGACATCTTTCATCCATTCACCAACTCATTTGTAGTGGTATACTTGGATGATATTCTAATCTTCAGCCAGACTTGGGAAGAGCATCTTCACCACATCCGAGAAGTCCTCCAAAAACTGTGGCAACACAAGTTGTGTGCCAATTTGGATAAGTGCACACCCAGGTTCAATATTTGGGATACATTATTGATGAAAGGGGGTTGCATGTGGATCTAGCTAAGATCCAAGTCATTCGGGATTAGCCAACCCCAACCACCCTAACAGAGCTTCGCAGCTTTCTAGGTCTTGCTAATTTCTACCGTAGGTTTGTGTTGGGATTATCTCATATCACTTGGCCCTTGAGGAGCGAAAGCAAAATTCTATTGGTCGAAATCTCAACAGAAGGCGTTCATAGAATTGAAACATCGCCTCTGTTCTACCCCAGTGCTCACATTACCAAAATTGGGACCACCAACCACTGTAGTTCATACAGACACAAGGGAAGTTGCAGAATGATTGCCATCAGAAGTGGTCCACATATCTGCAACAATTTAATTTGAACATCAAGTACAAGAAGGGTAGCACCAATAATGTTGCAGGTTGCCTCAGCCGACCACCAATCATGGCCATAACCACTGTTCTCAACTCTTGTGGGCATGAGACTTCTGATTGGCCACTTCTCTACAAGAGCAATCCAAAATTTAGCTACACATACAAGGCACTCTTAGGGGGTATGCAAGTTCCAAATTTTCACCTCCGAGATGCACTATTATGTCACCTGGGACACCTTTTGTTCCTTCAAGCAAGCATACCAAGATGATATGGGAAGTGCACTACAGTTGATTCACTGGGCATTTTGGGGTCGAGAAAATAGTGGTAGTACTTCAAAAGTATTTCTATTGGCCGAACCTTCGACAAGATGTCGGGAAATACATCATATCCTGCACTTCTTGCGCCATTGCGAAACTGACCATCAAGAAGCAAGGTCTCTATACTCTGCTACCTACCCCTAGTCGCCCTTGGGAATCCATCCCCATGGATTTCATGTCAGGCCTTCCTTCTACTAAGCATGGAAATGACTATGTTTTCGTGGTCGTCGACATATTCTCAAAGATGGTCATTATGGCGGCCTGAAAGAAGAATATCACAACAGAAGCCACTGCTAAACTCTTCTTTGAACGAGTGTGGTTGCACTTTGGGATCCCGCAGTCTATCATATCAGATTGCAATAGCAGGTTCCTCAGCACATTTTGGTCTAGCCTCTGGTCAATGTTGGACACTAAGCTCACCAATTCTACAACTTTCCATCCCCAAACTGATGGCCAGACAGAGGTCATCAAGAGGATGATTGTACACATTCTGTGCATGTAAAATTCAAAGCATCCATGCACATGGGATGAGAGCCTTCCCTATGTAAAACATAGTTATAACTGGGCTCTCCACAGCTTAATCGGCCATAGCCCCTTTCAGGTGGGCTTGGGATTCCAACCACTATGTCCCATTGACATAACCATGCCATTTGCAGCTACTCAGGCCGATTCGGCTCATTTCCAGTCTGAAGCTAACAAAGCAAAAAAATTCATCGAGCACATTCAACACATCCGCCAATAGGTTCATGACATATTGGACAGAGCCAATGCTAAGTACAAGCAACGACATGATCAACATCAGGTTCCACACAACTTCCAAGTGGGAAAAAAGGTGTGGCTACATTTGTAGAAGGAGCGCCTCACTAGACCCCACCGCAAGACTCACCCGCTCCAATATGGGTCGTACACCATCACCAAGGCTGTAGGAAACAATGCCTTTGAGCTCAGTATTCCACCATTCCTTGGTCTACACCCAGTATTCAATGTAGACCACCTTTCTCCCTATTTCCCACCTCTATTGGACACCTCTTGCATTGCAGAAGAACTCACACCAAAGGAGTTAAACCCATACTGCATGGACCAGGCCACCACAGACTATATCATGGAAATGTAAATCAATAACATTCACTGACAGAAGATCCAACTGTATCGTGTTGTCAAAGATGGACAACTCCTGCACCAAGGCAAGTGGTTCATCAGGGACCAAGTTCAACAGAAGTTTCCTCATCTCATGGAGGAACTCAACGCAATGTAGACCATTGCTTCCTATGGGGGGAGGAATGATCCAAGTGGATATTGGTGGCCACCCGCCTATTCCACATGGGGCCCCACCATTGTCTCTTCCATTTTTTTTCACAACTTACTATTTATAGCAGTTTTTCGGGTCCTGAACTTCCAGAGGCATTTTGAAGCCCCAAACGGAGATATTTTTGGGCCCATAGTTTTGGAACTTCATCTCCTAGGGTTAATTTTTTTGGATTTTTAGAGTTCTCCATTATTTCTCCATAATAAATAGGCCCTCGAGCCTCATTGTAACATAGTTCAGAGGTCTATAGTTGCCACATCTCTTAGAGATTCGCTACCAGCACCCTAGCTATTTTATTTCCATCATATTTGTAAGCATTTTTCTGTGATTTGATATTAATGAAATGAAGCCTTCTTTCCGCTATATTTCTATTTTTATGGTTATTTCTATATTCTGCTGCGTTCCTGCATAAATCCGGATCACATTATTTCCAGCAATTGGAATCAGAGCTTGGTTCCTTCAATCACAGTTTAACAACTGGAAGGAAGTCATCGAGCATACCAAGAATGGCATACCTCTGTTCAATGAAAATAATTATGCACTCTGGAAAGAAATAATGAAGGTCCATCTCTTGGCGCATGGTTACGAAGTATGGGACACTGCTCAAAATTGATTTACATCAACCACAGATGAACAAGGTAAGTTTGGTAAATGACGCAAAAGTAAAGAATATTATTATCAGTGGACTTATTGAATCTGCTTATCATAAGGTGTTGGGTTGTAAAACTACCAAAAATGTATGGGAAAAGCTTGAGAATATATATGTAGGTGACTCAAATTTCAAAGAAGCAATGCCTCAAATCTACAGAGAAAAATTTGAGAAACTCATAATGAAAGAAGATAAAAACAATGCTGCATACTTCCAACACATTGATGAAATAACTAACACTCTAGAAGGATTGGGAGAGCCTGTTGACGAGAAGAATATTATAGGAAATATTCTTAGAACGTTACCAGGGATATCCAACCCAAAGGTATCAGTCTTAGAATATAGTGCAAATCTGGACAAACTCAGCAAAGAGGAATTACATCGATTTCTCATAGCATATGAAATGATACTTGATGAATAGGGCACTTCGCGTATAGAAACTGCGTTCACTGCATCTAAGAAAACCAACAAGGAGAAACAACCTTCAAAGGCACAGACCTGCACCTGCAAGTGTGAAGAAAAGGAATATGATGAAGAAGGTCTTTCAAATGGAGAATATGCTTACTTTACGAGAAAAATAAAAATTGGTAAGGTAAAATTCAAGGGTAAAATTCCATTGATATTTTTTGGCTGCGGTGAGATTGTGCATTTCGCAGAAAAATGTCTAAACAAAAGTGATGGAAACTCAAAAGAAAATAAAGTCTTTAAGAAATTCAACAAGCAAAGAAAAAATAAAGGATCCAAAAGGAACTTTCTCTCTAAAGAAGATAGCTCATCATCCGATGAATACAATGACAGTGAATAAGAAGCCAATGAGAGAGTATTTTTTATGGCTAAGCACGCTAAACAAGAGGTATCAAACAACGAAGAAGAAGGGATGACCATAGAAGAATTTTCTAAGGAGGCAATCAAGCTTATAAAGGAGCTCAAGGTTGAGAAGATTTGTTCCAATATTCTTGAAAAACAAGTTCAAGTTCTCAAAATTGAAGTTGAAGAACACAAATGCATTGAAGAGTCACTTCAAAAGAAGTTGGAAGAAAGAAACCAAGAAAAGGAAGCATTAGAAGCCAAAGTAGTCTCACTGCGTAAGGAAGTGAAGAAAGGAAAAATTGTACAAAACTATGCCAACAGCTCAAGGACATTGGAAGAACTCATAAAAAATCAATGATCTTACAACGACAGAACTGACCTCGGTTACAAATAAGAAGAAGCAGGACCTTCTACAACAAAATACAATGAACCTATGAGATTTGACATGCATGTAGACTTCATTGGACAAGATTCACAAGAACATCCTTTGAAGACAATTCCTCGATGAAGATTTCCATCCAGGTACCAACATATTTTTTATGGCTATTGTTATTCATGTGGAAAATTTGGTCATAAAGCTATAGAATGTCGCATATACCCTAGGAACTAATACAATTCCAGGAGATCTATCAAATATGAACCTCCCAGGGCACAACAAAACATCAATAGATTTGAACATTTAAGAAATAATATTGAATGTTACAAATGTCAAAAATTTGGACAAATAGCCAGAGACTGCAGACTTTAAAATCCTCTAGAAGAATCTTTGAAGCCACAGAACGAATGAACATGGAAGAAGATTAAGACTGATAATTGTGCTCTCACTCTCAAGGCTCAAAACAACAAAGATGTGTGGTATGTTGATAGCAGCTACTCAATGCATATGACTGGAGATAGATTGAAATTTGTGTCTCTGAAAGAGAAGAAGGATGGAACCATGTCCTTTGGAAATGAT
The DNA here is from genome assembly GCA_034641835.2 of Pinus albicaulis. NCBI lineage: Eukaryota > Viridiplantae > Streptophyta > Pinopsida > Pinales > Pinaceae > Pinus > Pinus albicaulis. The sequence continues at coordinate 131,231,273 of CM076579.1, forward strand.
GGATCTTCAAATGTTGTAGGATCAGGTACCATCACTCTCGGAAGCAAAGATGCTCTAGCCAAGAATGTTCTATTGGTTGTAAACATGAATCACAATATGCTCAGTGTTGGACAAATGTGTGATCAAGGAAACACAATACTATTCAACTCCACAAAATGTGAAATCAGGAAAGGCAAGTATGGCGAAATTGTGGCTACAGCAAATCGAGCTCCAAACAACATATATGTTATGGATCAAGCAACTAAAGCACATATACTAGCTAAAGAGGATGATAAAATATTGGGTAGCAATGATGATCGACTAAGTAAGAACTTTTCTATAAAGATGCAAAGTGCGTTCGAGATGTCTTTACTTGGTGAGCTGCCATACTTCTTAGGGATTCAAATATCTCAGCAAGAGAAAGGAATATTTATATGTCAAGCCAAGTACATCAAGGAAATGCTCGAGAAATTAAAAATGGAAGATTTCAAACCTATCCTTACTCTAATGGTAATAGGTTGCAAATTGAGCATAGACGACTCATCTAAGAATGTGCATCAGAGGTTGTACAGATCTATGATTGGTAGTCTTCTATATGTAACAGCCTCCCGACCAGATGTTATGCAAGTAGTTGGAAAAGTAGCAAGATTCCAAGTAGCACCAAAAGAATCACATATTATTTTCGTCAAAAGAATTCTGCGATATCTAAAGGGAACAACAGAATATGGCTTGTGGTATCCCAAGGGTAACAATCTCATTATTCAAGACTCTACAGATGTAGATTGGGTAGGAAGCGTTGATGATCATAAGAGTACTCATGAATCATTTGAATATCTTCGCCAGAATCTTGGGATTCTCCCAAGTTCTCATTATATTTTCCTTATTTGGAATATAAAGGGGGAGTTGAAGTGTGGACAGGTCTGCAAGATGGTTGTGTGTCAGGGGGACTTACACTTCTCCATTGATGTAAAAAAGGGGAGAGAATATTGTAGGAAGAGGTGTCATGATCACAGGGGGAGTACTTGTGTTGTCATCAATGCCAAAGGGGGAGACTGTTGATCAGTGGTTGTCATTAATGTCAACCCAAGCAGCACCAAGGGCTACCCCAATCTTGCATGGTAATTTTTACCTACAAAATTACTATATTTTGGGTCAATAATATTTTTTATGGCTTCTACCTATCGAGATGATTCTGTTGATATATGGCACACCACGTAATTCTTCACGGTTTGAGAGATATTCATGTTTGAAGTTTGTAACCCTAATTAGTGGGCTAAAACCCCATGGTTTTGTGGAATGGGTCATTGAAAAGTCAATAATTAATAATTTTTAAGCTCCTAAAATCCCTCCCACGTTCACTTGTTGAAGCCCCTCTAAACCTAAGCATTTATATAAATTGTGATACTCATATCCTACTTTTGTAGGGATTTCTCTACCTGAAATAGGTCATCGTGGAATTTGCGATCTAATGTGTTTTATACAAAGGTTTAGAAGCTTAAATTTTTATGAGGTGAAGCTGAAATCCCGAGGAAGCTCCTGTATAAATTTCAAGTCAAGGTGCACAATATTTTCAGAGATATGAACTGTGGAAGTCAGTGTTTTTGCATGCTCCTGAACTTCATCTCAAAGAAGTGACCTTGGGAAAATTGTCATAACTCTCCCTCTCTGAGTATCGAATTGGAATTTTGTAAAAATTGTTGGATATTGCACGGAATTTAGTTTTCATTATATAAATTTTAGAGCCGAATGAAGAAATAGTGACACGTGGCACGCCGTACAAGTTTTCTCTACTGAACTAGTCCATAACTAGGTCATTGTGAGAGATTGGGCATAACTCTCTCTTGAAGAATCCAAATTGTATTAGACTTGAGGCATTGTAAATAATACTCAGAGGAATACTACAGAACCTAAAATCACATATTGGAGAGCTAAAATAACAAAGATACATCAGATTCAATATTGAGCTCCTAGAAGGCAAGAAAAAGCTAGATCATGTGTTGTCAAGGGCTGCAAAGGACCAGACTTTCTAAGGTAGAAAAGCAAAGCAAGGTGCAACAAATGGTAGCATGATAAGAGCAGCAATCAAGGTGTGGAAGATAACCAAGAAGTTCATCACATGAAGTCTTTAAGTGGGCAACACTGCATATAGTCATTGTAAAGATATCATTGTACTAAGTCATTGTAGATGTATCATTCTAAAAATTGTACAACTATCTATCTACAAAGAGTTTAAGAGGCAGTGTCAGGAGGTTTGGGATCATCATTAGTTGGTTGTGCCATAGTTGGGGTTATGGTCTAGTGTGTCTTCTTCTTCTACATCATTCTATATCATTGTAAAGTGGGCCATTTTCCCTGGTACGAGAGTCCATTCTTCTTTTATTCTTCTATAGGGTGGTAGGGTTGTGCTAGGGTGAGTTGTAGCTCATTAGGTGTTGGGGCATCCGTTCAGTTGACTACTGAAGAATCTTGTGCGTTGGAGTGTCCATCCAGTGGGAGCTCGAAAGGAATTCTTTTCTAGATTCTAGGAAGTTGGAGCTTTATTTTCAGTTGGAATTGAATATTAAAGAATTATTATAAAAGAATTCAGGTGTTTTTTTCCCAGAGAGGGTTTCCACCTTAAAAACCGTGTGCATTTTTGTTCCTTATATTTACCGCTATCATTGTACAAATACTGATAATAATTGAATATTAACTAATTGTCTAATTTAAAGGAATATTGGTTCACCCCCCCCCTCCCCCTCCCCCTCTTAGTATTTCAAACAATAAAAACCAAGGATACATAAGCTTCCATATGCAATAATGGAGGAGGATCGTAGTCCCACATGTGGAACTAACGCAGTATATCCCCTAACTTCCTCAAAAAATGATATGGTAAGTGGTTTCCACACCACTTACTTGCTTCCATATTCTTCTCATATGTTTTGAGAAGGTGATTAATGTTTGGTTCCTTTTTCATACACCTTGAATGATATATTATCTCCCTATATCCTCCTAGGGAGTGGCCATGCTCAACACTGTTTATGGCCCCAAGTTGACCATGAAGTTTATAAGGAATAATTTCCCCACTTGGAGCAATGGCCTACACATATATGGTAAAGGAATGCAAATGTTCATAAAGTAAATCATTATGCATGAAAATATGATCCTTACCATATGCTTCAATCATACTAATGGAGTGGCTCATAGATAGATTCCCTCTCATTCCAAAAGAGGAAAGAGGTGGTTGTGATAACTCCATCAAAGAGTTATCTATCCCCTCCATCCCCACATGATCCATGCATATCCTCAAATGCCGATATATCTCCTCTTCATAGCCTTCCCAAGTTTACCCCTCCATGATGGTATGGTATGCTCTCATGGAATAAGTATGGTTGAAGAGAAAATATTCATGTGCTGCTTGTAGTAACTTCTCCTTGATATTGGATGCTATAGATAAGAATATCCTACTCTGATAGTAGATGACCCCATCTCTTACTGAATATCCCTCCTCTAGTAGTTGGTCATCAAGTATCATGCAAGTAAAAATATCCTTGGAATAATCCACCAACAACTGTGATTCCCAATAAGGATCTATCTTCCATAATGATAGCATTGATGATCTATCATATAAAGCATCTGTCATGTGGCTGCCCCCTTATTCTACATATCTAATGCCAAAGTTACATACCGGGATGTTGTTATCCCCCCTTTGCTACTCCTCTCTTAGCGCAAGATGTGAGGTGAGAGTGGGTAATGATGATGTTGGGAGAATGTCTCCCTCTTCCTTGAGTCTACCCAAGACTCTTAGCGCTATACCATGACCTCCCAATGTTCCCACTCCTCCTGGATATATGAGTGGTGCAACATGTTGTGAGACATTTCTCACCAAATCCTTATCAGGTCACCTCCTAGGTGGTTTTCCAATAAACAGTAATTTCCCATGGGCCAAAGTCAACTACATAATAGATGGGATTGTTATATCCTTGCTTCCACTGCACAAATCCAACTTTGTTTTCTATGTAGAAGGTGTCTAATCTTGAATGGAACCTTGAACCCTCAAGGTTAAGTATTTGGGCACTACTCTTAATGATGCAAGGTCCCCTCCAATTGGAGCAAATGCTCCATTCCCACCTCCTGGTAGTTGTGGATCCTCTACTGCTATCCCAGTGTTGTGACCTCCTTATGGTTCTTCTTCTTCCTCCTCCTCATCATTTGAAAAGACCTCTATATAATGTGTGTTACCTACTGCACATCTATGTCTGGGTGCCCATGATTATTAACATGTGAATCAAAGCTTCCTTCTCCTCAAGTCTCTTCAAACATCATCACTAAGATGTACTTTGTTTTGTCTCTCCTTTGAAAGAGGAGCCTTCTCATCTTTTCCCTTTGATGGAAAAGTGGGATTTTGCTGAAATGTTGCCTTTCCTTTTGGCAAGGCATATTATATATCTCTAGCCCTCTCAATGGCATATTGAATGGTAGTGGTTTTGATAGATTTAACCAACCCATGTAGAGGTTTTTCTAGCCCATCAATAAACATATAGACCCTCCTTACCACAGATAAATCAGGAACCATAACAGAAAGTTTTAGAAATTTAGAAATATAAGTTTATGGATTACCTAATTGTTTGAGCTTATCTAGCCCCATGAAAGGTTCCTCCGGGTCTCTCCGATCAAACCTCTCCACCAACCTCCTTGTGAGCTCTGAATATGCAGTCACATTGGCATGAACCAATGTATAAAGTCCATGAAACCACCAATCATGTGCTTCACCCTCAAGGTGCATCACTGCTATTTTGATGGCCTCCATCTCTGGTACTTGGTTCAATTGGAAGTAGATGTCTAGATTTTATACCCATGATTTGGCAGTGAATTTTGATGACCCATCAAAGTTGGGTAAGAAAAATCTGCCCATAGTTCAGTGTAGATCGTGATTATCTATGAATCCTCCACCTCTATTATGATGTCAAGGTCTCCTATTATCCTTGATCTGAAAAAAATCTTGAAAACTCAAATGATCCTTAAATCTCTGAGATTGAGACTCATACTCCAGCGAATAGTCTTCAAGAGTTTCTTGTTCTCGAAACCCTCCATTTCCCACTGCTAAGAATGTAGGCATTGCAGAGCATTGGGGAACCTACTGCTTCACTGGTTGATCACTCCAATGTTGAGAAATGTCGAAGTCTCTCCATGTAGAAACCCTTTAGGGGATATTTTGTGTCTATCCATCCTCATCTCCTTTATTTCTCTTACAATGTCTTGCGTAGTTTTAAAAATAATCTTAGGGAACTCCTTCTCCTCATCTACTCCTGATAAAGGGGCTTTACCCTTGTCTTCTCTATAATATGTATAATCATACTTCCGGTTTCTTATGAGATACCTCTTCTCTATATCTGTGAGAGGATCTCCTTCTTATGATGACATATTGGCTTACGATGCACAAGTTGAGCCAAGATTATTCTCTGATACCACTATAGTATTCCTAAATTGGAAAAGAAACAATATAGTACATAAACATGAAAATAGCAGTTTTTAACATCACATCAATAATGGAGCCTTTTTATTCATAATAAAAATAGAAAATAAGAGTAATAAAATGAGGCACAAAACATACTATATGAACCAACACCCTCTAATAGATAAATTCCCTCAAAACTTAGGTGTTCCTACTAGAAAAAATGCGAAAGAGATGCTACAGTGTAGTCATAAAGTGCACAACTACATCATATGAATATAAAATAATACTATGGGCTGATACATGCCTCAAAAGATAATATACATGAAGATCAAGGCTCTATAACAACCTCCAACAAGAACCCAAGAGGGTTTCCAGAAATACACCAATATACAAGATATGAACCAAAGCCCTAGGGTTGAAGATTCACTTCCATATAAACAACTAGAAAGATGTGGCTAATCTAATATAGAAAAGAATTAAGCCTCCTCCAATAAACTCTCCAGATGAAAGGGTGATCCCTTCACTGGAAAACCTTCTCCCCAAATGGTGTACTGAAACCACCCCTGCAACTCCTCCCTAAAATAACACAGTCGAAGGCTGAAATTGCGTTGTAGGGGGAAATTATAGTGTGGCCTGGTGCCAAATGCTGCAATAAGGCTCAAGGGCCTTCTTTACTAGCCTCCCAATGGAAGGAAACCTTCCTCAACTGAAATCTAGCTCAGAAATCACCCAAATGAATTCTCCAGTGCTGCACCGTGCAACTCAGCACATCTCTCAACATAAATTGCATTGTAGAACAATGATCGAGCTTGACCTAATGCCAGAATGTGGAAATGTAGTGCAATAAATTCTCCTAAGTAGGCACTCGAAGTCCCTTGAGGATGAATGTGGGATTCTCGCTCAGGAACACCCTGTGCTAAACAGCACTGCAGTCTTAGCTAAACAGCTGAAGAGATAAAATAGTCATACAAACCATATCAAAATAATAATCTAAAATATATCCCCTATGGCTGCCATCCCCTTCCTTATATAAGTGGTGAGCTTCCTCACCCTTGGCCCCAATCATTAAAGCCACTACTTCCATGCATGGAGTCTCCCTCCAAAACTACATTGTCCCATAATGAATGTCCACTCCTTCATGACAGAGCTATTGATTTGGTCAAAGTTGACCCAATCTACAAGCTCCAACTCCTTTTCACACATAAGGGTTCTTTATCAAACCACTAAAGTGATCTACATTCACATTAATAGTGATTTTATTCCTACTAAGGAGATTTATGGGTCTCCATACCCTCTTATTCATCAAATTAAGAAGCAAAAACAAAAATTAATATTCCAACTAACTTATAGATAATTGGGAATATTACACCTTGAGCTCTTTGATATCACTGATCACTTCGTTTTGAAATTCAACCTCAGTCATCTCTTCTTCTTCATCTCCTTCTTCTTCATATGCTTCTTGATTATTGTGCTTTTCCATAAACAATACTCTTCTATTGATTTCTTCTCTGTTATCACTATCTTAATCAGATGAGGAGCTATCTTATTTGGAGAAGAAACTCTTATTAAACCATTTCTTCTAGCCTTTATTGTTGAACTTCCTCGGACCTTTCTTTCCTTTCGTAACAACTTGATTTTTGTGATGACACTTGGGTGAAAAATGCCCAACCTCACCACAATCAAAAGATATCAATGGAAGTTTACCTTTGAATTTCCTTGTACATGTTCTCATTTTTCATGTGAAGTAGGAAAATTATTTATCTGGAAATTCTTATTCATCTTCTTCCTTTTCTTATTCCTTACAACTGTAAGTTTTTACTTTCAGAGTATGTTTGTGTTGCACTGAAAATTGTCACTTTGACATTCTGCTATCTATATGAGCTCATTATCACTCATACTTTCCTCCTCTACAAGTCTAAAACATCAGTTTCTCATGTCAAGCCTTAAAAATAAGAGAAAAGCTCTCAAAAGTCTCTAAAAATCTGGTATCGTACTTTATCTTTGTCTTACTTGCGGTCCCACACCTAATGGTCATTTCTCCTACGTACCTGACTGCACTTTCTCTGTGTTAAGGGTGCGGACCCCTGTAAAATATTAAAACGGCGCAAGTAAACTCAAAAATCTCAATTTCAGTCATTTCTAGAAGCTTCTGGAAGGAATCTTGCGGTGGAAAATCCGCTCTTTTCAGGTTCATGTATCCCATGCCTTAAGGAGCTAACCCTTTGATGTGAGGAGCTTGTCCCTTTGAAGGAGGATTCTATCCCTTCATAGGTGGAACTGTAACCTCTTCTTTTGCACTATAAAAAGAGGCATTGGGCAACCTCAAAGGGAGTTCAAGCTTTAGTGTTATTTGAGGTAAAGTGTTGTTAGAACTTAGAATCCTTTAGCTGAGATTTTATGAGGAAATATTACATACCTGTATGTATCTCTGGAAGAGTGAAAGACCTGTCAGAGTAGAGAAAATTCCTGCTTTGGACCTCGGGAAGACCTGTTTAACATCAAGGCTGAAAAGGTTGTAAGGTTCTTCTACTATTTCAAAGTTAATACAAATAAGTTTGTTTTTCTCAATACGCTGTCATTTGATTGTTTATTTTATGGATTCATTGATCACCATAATAGATATGATTTATGAATATATGCTATGCAGGTGCCATTTTATGTTTGTTTGTTTGTGATTGCAGATCTTTGAAGATAACTCTTTTGGGCGACTGAAGGACGACTACTACAAACAAGCGTTGGACTAAGGTAGGATCATAACACGTTTGAAGCATTTACATATAAATCGTGATATATCTAGAGAAAGATAGATTTAGTTGTATATTTGTTGCTAGACTATATTCTAATACTAGGGAGATCGATCTTGTCCACAAGATCAATTTATCCGGCCAACAAATTGGCGACTCCACTGGGGAAGGATTTTTGATTTTTGGTTTTCCTTTATTTTGACTTGAGAAAATGATTTTTTCTGGTTTTTGATTGATGTATACTCGCTTGGGTAGCTTAGGTTTACTTTTCTTTAAAAAAATTTGAAGTATTTTGTGTTTTTCTTGAATTTTTATGGGGACCGTACTTTATCTTCACACACAGTGCGGGCATCTTCGCACTTTCCTTAAGTAACCAGTGCGGGACCACACCTGTTGCTTTTGGGGCTTGCGGACCCTGTTAAAATTTTTGAAATCTCACGATTTCTTCTTCCAGATTAATTTTAATTTTATTTAGGACTCTTAGTGTCTACCTAGAACTGTATTTTTCCTGTAAAAAATCTCTTGTGAGTGAGTTCCAATAGTATTTTTGTTTTGAGTGATTTTCTAGAAGTTTTGCATACTTGGAGTGGTTTTCACTTTGTCTCTATAGTGACTCAAAGTTTAGAAGCTTGAAATACCTTAGATCACACTGGTGTCTATTTATCTTCTTGATGAGTCTAACTTGGTTGCGAAATCCATCCTTTTTGAGGAATAGATCTAGTTTTGTCTTTGCAAATCTTTGAACAAACTTTGTTATAAGTTCTGAATTTCATTTTTACAAAAGAAAACATATCTGGATGTTTTTTGATTTGTTTTTTATTCTGTGAAAATGAATCCTTAGTTTACTGAAAAACTAAGAAAAACATTCTCAAAAAAAAAATGAAGCTTTTATTCAATTAGATTTTCGAAGTTTTTAGATCTCAAAAATTAGTTTTTCATAGTTTTGAGTGCTTTTCTAGAAGTTGTAGATCTCTTTTGAAAGAAAAGTTGTTTTTTGTAGTTTCGAGTTTTGAAAGTGAAAGGGATTTATTGTGAGCATTGATTGTTTGTCTCATTTTGAGTTCTTATTGAAAAACAAAACGATTTTCTTTTCATGTATTCTTCATGTTGAAAGAAAGAATTGTCTCTTAAGAAATTGCATTTCTCGAACTCTTTCTTTAGCTAAACTTCATTGAAAGAAAAACGAATTGCTTATCAATTTAGGTGCATTTTTTAGTGTGCTTGGATTCGAGTCCTCACACCATCAAAGTTTCATTTCCATACCTATTGACTTAAATAACATCCCATAAAAACAACTCTTAATTAAAATTGATCTAGTATTTTTTTCTATTTCTAGGGCTCTTATCACCAATATAGCTTAGGCTAATATCTTAGAGTAGGGAGTAATTAACTCTTCAAGATAGTCAAAAAAAAAAACTAGATAAATCTTGCAGTAGGAAATAAATCCAATTGTAATTGGTACATTCTGGGAAGCTTCTCTTAAAGGATTTAATCACGAGATCATGTCCGAACCTTTGAGACAATCAATTCTCTTTCATTGGGAAAGATAGAAGATCTGAACGCATTACAAACGGTAAACCTCGGATTAACCATTATCAAGGAGCCTGGGGTCACTTGTTGGTAAACCTCATATTGACCATGTCGAGGAGCCTTCAAGGAGATTGAGCTTTGTTACTCTACCCTTGCACGTAGAATCGGATCGTAGACTATTCCCCTAGTTTTATTTGTTGTTGTTGGTAACCTTATTGTCCATAAACTTAAGATTATTTCTTAAGGTGATGGTGAAGGAAATATCTCACTGTACCTGGAGGAGACATCAACTAGAATCACTTGGACTCTCTCGGGGGTTCTCTTCACTCGAGATGGTTTTGTGAAGAAACTTGTGCCAGTCTGTTTCATTAAGCAAGTTGTCGGGGTAACTGTTCCAACCGCTCTTTCTGTATTAAACTTCTACTAAGTTGGATTTCATCACCAACTAGTGTATTTACTACGGGAAGTTACTGTTTTTGTGTGGTTTGAACTCTTAGATTTTTTTAGGCATGTGATTCAGTTGTTTGTTCCTTTAGAGACTTTAGGTGTTTTTATTGAAGTTTTCTTTTTTTGCGTGTCATTAATTAATACTCAATCATGGCAGAATTACCAAGACAGTCCCGTAGACTTCAGGGGAAGCCCCCTGAGTATACACCAAGCCAACTTGAAGGGTTGCAAGCTCTAGTATCACCTAGTGACAGAAGAATTAGATCAACAAAAGCCAGAGATTCATGTATAATTGTTCATCTTGATCATCAAATACCAACAACAGAGCATATTCAAGAGCCAATTTTAGTTTCTGAAGTTACTGGTAGTATTTCTCCTTCCAGTGAATTAGCTGAAGAACCTGAAATTTCTGAGCCTGACGCTGAACCTGCTGTTTTGGAACCATCTTCAGGAATTTTTACTCCAACTTCTAGTGATCGTGGTTCACCTAGGGTAATAAATATCATTACTGAAAATCTTCCTTCTGACCTCATATCTATTGAAGAACTTTTCGGTCCAGACAAAGACGTAACTCTTCCAGAAAACCAACAGAATTTGAATATTAGGGAGCGTGAATCAATATTCCACAGTCCTTTTAGAAGTGACGCTTGGTATTTATCATTGATAGATTTTTTAGAAAACCTGGGTCTTAGTTTTTCACCACCTGGAATTCATTTTCATCCTACACCAAGAGGTTATTATCCTTCATCGATCATGTCAGGAGAGTCATCTATGTTTTCCCAATCACCGGAAACATTTTTATACGGTGGTCCTTCTGTTCCTTTGGGGTACCAGGCACTCTCTGGTACTTTCTCAGGAGCAACTCCTTGACCGAATGAACAAGTGTTATCATATTCTATTAATGGAGCTAAAACTAAAACGTTGAATGCAGAAAAAATCTTTATGATGTCTGGTAATATCCCAAATCCTCAACCTCAAGGTAGTTAGTTACTGCCTGGGGGGCAGCCTCAAGGTAGTCAGTTACCACTGGAGGGGAAACCTCAAGGTAGTCAGTTACCACCTAGGGGGCAACCTCAAGGCAGTCAGTTACTGCCTGGGGGGAAACTTCAAGGTAATTTTTTACCAGGACAAACTGTAGGACAATATTATTTACCTGGAGAACAACCTCAAGGACAGTACATACCTCAAGGTTATCAACCTTCAGGACAGTACATACCCCAAGGTCAACCCCAGACTCAGTATATTCCTTAGGGTCCTTATCAACCCCAGATTTAGTACATGCCTCAAGGTTATCAACCTCAAGGTCAGTACCCAACTCAAGGTTTCCAACCACCTTCTGGCCAATAATTTGTACAAGGAGCTGGAAATTTACCATTTAATTATCAACCCTACATTCAACCAGGCTATGGTCCTTCATATGTATAACCTTCTACAGGACAATACCCTGGAATGAACATGGTGTGGAATCCATATCAAATTCAACAGACTATGAAACCTAATGTGCAGTTACCTAATCAACCTGGACAACCTTTGGTTTCTGGTCCAACCCAGCAACATGTCCAGCCTAGTGTTCAAGTCCTTGCACCTAGTTCTTTTCAGCAGCCTGGGACTAGTACACCTCAGACTCCACCTCAAACTGCTGCAACTACTGCAACATCTGTTCAGCCTACAACACCTATTTCTAGAATATCTGTAGCTTTGGTTTCTTCTATCCCTGAATCCGTGCAAATTCCTCAAGTCTCTGTACCCCAGTCAGGACCCACAGTTCAGACTTTGGTCCAGATGCCTGCAGGACAAGATGGTACAAGTAAGATTTCCACAAGTCAACCATAATTCACATATCAACCGTACCAGGGAAAATATCAATTCGGTCCCATTGCACAAAACCCAGTTTATCAGTATCAACTGTATCCTGGCTATACTTATCAACAGCCTCAACAACCCCAGTTTGGTTCGGTTAATCCTGGTTTTCTGGGAGGTTATACCATTCCTAATGAAAATATGATTTCGAGTTATCCCAGATATCCTCCTCTCGGAACTGGTCTCATTACTCAAGGTTTTCATGACCGTAACCGTCAGTTACCATTTATTGCAACTTTGGATTTACCTGATTTTTCGCGCCTGACAAACGATCCTATTTACTATCTTCCTTATTGACCGCCAATGCCTAATAATTTGCCCAGTGATATACCGAAATTCGAGGGTAAATCAGGAGAGGATCCGTCAAATCACATTATGACTTATCACCTCTGGTGTGTGTCTAATTTGATAATTGATGATTCAATTCGGTTACGCCTTTTTCAACAAACTCTTATTGGTCTTGCTGCCAAATGGTACACTGAGTTACCACGAGGCTTTTTTAATAATTTCAATCAATTAGAAAATGCTTTCTTAACTCATTTTCAGTTGCCTTTCAAATACGAAAATGGCACGAAACTATTGAATTCACTAAAACAATCCATGTCCACATATATTTCTGATCATATTCACGAATGGCGACATAGGAGGCGTTCAGTGAAAGTTTTCATTTCGGATCAAATTTTGGCAGAATGGTTCATTAAATCATTATTACCCAAGATCACTAAAGATGTAGCTAAGGGACTATTTGTTACATAAGAGCAGGTCATTTCTCAGGCTCAGTACCTCAACCTCATTTATACGCAGTCAGGTACTTTACATGAAAAAATCCCTGATCTTCCAAAACATGGTCAAATAATGGCAGATCCTTCAGGGTCTCATGCCGCTGATGGTATGATTGGTTCAGTTAGTACTAAAAGCAAGAACAAATCTTCAAAGAATTCTTCTCCTATAATAACTTTACCTGATTCCACAAAAGTAGATTCTTCGGCTGAAGTTTTTGCCAACATCCATGTCATAGATTCATCTACGACCAAGTATAAATATGGCAGTAAAAAGAAGGGGAAGAATAAAAACAAACAAAATTCAAAAGGTAAAATAGATAAAAATGAATCTACTGAAAAAAAATTCAAACCTCGCTATCCTTGTTTCATTTGCAAGGAGGATCACTTTACCAAAGAATGCCCACATCGAGCAGAGGTTTCAAAATTCGTTAAAGGTTCTCAAACGCCTATTGTCTTGAAGGATCCTTTTCGTACTCAAGATAGTAAGATGATTGGTTCTACCTCGAACGCCTCAGAAGAACCCATTCTCATGATGTCTCATGTCACTATTGCGACGCGATCGTAAGATTATGGTAGTAAAAATCTTGTTGGTGGTAAAGAAGCAGAATCTTCTAATTCAAACACATCAACTACACCTCCTCATTTTTCTGATCCGCTACAGATCGAGAAAACCAACTCAGAATTAGTAATCAAACCGCCTGCTAAAGGTGTACTTCGTAAATCATCTTTCAATCCACATGTGAGAGATGCTCAGAATTAAAACATTGTTGAGGACTTAGCTCTTTCCCCTTCAGCAATGTCAGCTTTGGAAGTGCTGTAATCATGCCCAGCACAGCGTAAATTACTATTTTCTACCATAGGAGCTGTCGATATTCAAGATTCGAATCTAATAATCTTCGATTTATAGAATAGTACACCCCACCCACCCCATCAAATGGTTTTACAGATTCCAATCTTAGTAAAAAATAGACCTTTCTTTCGTACTGTTATTGATGAAGGGGATTTTACGTGTATTATGTCGATCTAGTGTTGGAAATCACTTGGTTCTCCCACACTCAATCAATCTCCAACAATTCTAAAACCTTTTGATGGCCGAGGGTTCCATCCTTTTGGTATTTTTCAAAATTTACGTATAGAGGTAGAAGGAAAAACCATCAATCTCGATGTGGAAGTGTTTGATGCCCCTCTAGATTACAACCTTCTCTTGGGTCAAAGTTGGTCTTATGTTACGACTGTTGTTGTTTCATCGGTCTTTCGGCTTATAAAGTTTCCACATAAAGGAAATAGCGTTACAATAGACAAGCTGACTTATTTTTCATCCGATCTAGCCTCTACAGATAGTATTCAGGACATCGGTAAAATGACTATCGCTTACAAGGATGTCGGCGTAGGTTTGATTAAGGATTCTGGTTTGCTGGGATTCTTTTCCTTTCCTGCTCCCAACGTATCACCTCCTATCGCAAATATTCATATGATTTCATCAAATACTGTTAATTTTGATGATCCTTGGATCGTACTTTCTGATTTCGAGGTGGATTCATTTGATGGAGTGATGCGTTTGAGTCCCTTTGAAGTTGCATATCAGGCTGTACATTCGTTTTCTGATCCTTCTTCAACTGAAAATGATCCAATGAATGTGATCCATGAGGAATCACTTTCTATATCTAGCTCAGCTACAATGACATTTCCTGATCTTGTTCATACTGATGAACAGATTCGTGAACTCTTGTCTGTTGATGATTTAGCATGGGAAGATCTACATCACCAATATTCATTTTTACCTGAGCTTGATCATTTTAAAAATGATTTCTCTTCTATTTTTTCTATTGATTATGTTAAAGAACCACAGAATCCATTGCAACATTCTAATTCTGAGTTAAATTTGGAAAATATCTCTCGAATGGTTCCTATTGACATTTCAGTTAAGCCAGGAATTACTGAAAACATTCATATAAGTGCTTCCTGTATGGACGATGAAATCCAAACTTATAAAGCCTTATTTCAAGAATTCCATGACGTTTTTTCCTGGTCATATGAAGAAATGCCAGGAATCGATCTGTCAATTGTTGTCCATGAAATTAAGACTTACCCAGATGCTAAACCTGTCCGACAACGCTTACGTCAAATACATCTGGGAAAAGCTGCTACTATCAAAGCAGAAGTTGAGAAATTAGTTCGTGCAGGTTTCATTTATCCATTTCCTTTAACCAATTGGGTATCGAATATTTTTCCTGTCAACAAAAAACAAGGAATGATAAGAGTATGTATCGACTATAGGGATATTAATCGAGCTTGTCCTAAAGACAATTATCCAACCCCTTATATCGATCAAATTATTGATGATTGTGGCGGTTGTGAAATGTTCTCCTTTATGGATGGTTTTTCTGGTTACAATCAAATCAACATACTCCCTGCTGATCAACCTAAAACAACTTTCATTTGTCCGTGGGGAACATTTTCTTATTGCAAACTACCCTTTGGATTGAAGAATGTTGGGGAAAATTTTCAAAGGGCTATCTCTTACGCATTTCATGACATCAAGCACATTGTGCAGCCTTATCTCGATGATTTACCTACCCATTCATCGCGTAGATCTGATCACCTCACTCATTTATGAGCTATCTTTATGAGATGTAGGCATTATCGAATTCGGCTGAATCCACGCAAATGTGTTTTCTATGTAGAATCAGGTCGCTTACTAGGATTTTTTGTTTCAAAATCAGGCATTCATGTCGATCCATCGAAGGTTGAAGCTATCTTCAATATACCTCCTCCTTCAACTCTTCGCCAACTCCAAAGTTTGCAAGGGAAAGAAAACTTTTTACGTCGTTTCATTCCTAACTACGCCGAGTTAACAAAGGGTTTTGCCATGTTGTCAAAACAGAACATTCCATTCTTTTGGGATGATATCGCTGATTAATCTTTTGATGCATTTAAACACACATTGACCCATGCACCATTACTGCATCCTCCCAATTAAAACCAGGATTATTTTTTCTACCTCGCCGCTTCTCATTCCCCCATTGGGATGGTTTTAGTTCAAGAAGATGAATTCAATAATGAACATGTGATTTACTATCTTAGTCAAAATCTGCATCTGACTGAGATCAAATATTCACATGTGGAGAAATGGGCCTTGGCAGCTGTCCAGGCTGTCCAAACATTTCATCACTACATCTTATTACGCAAAACCACAGTGATTTCTGACTGTAACCCCATGATGTATATCTTGACCAAATAATTTCTAGGGGGCAAGTATTCCAAATGGATAGTTATCCTGCAAGAATTTGACTTAGAATTTGAAAAATCCAAGGCAAAGAAGTCTTTGGTTTTTTTTTAATTGATGTGTGATTTCCTGTGTACTAATATTGAAACTGTGGCGGAGCAGCCCATTGTGGATGAATACTTGTTTCTTATTAGTACTCTTGATCCTTGGTATGGGGATATTATTTTTTATCTCCAAACCCAATCTTTAGGACTGAAATCTCACGATCTCAACAACAGAAAATACGTTTCCAATCCTGACAATACAATATTATTGGTGACACACTCTATTGTTGTGGAGTGAATTTTTTTTTTTGACGTTGTCTTACTCTTGAAGAAGCTAAGAAGTTTCTGAATGATTGTCATTCTAGAGCATGTGGCGGTC
Organism: Pinus albicaulis; assembly: GCA_034641835.2. Lineage (NCBI taxonomy): Eukaryota > Viridiplantae > Streptophyta > Pinopsida > Pinales > Pinaceae > Pinus > Pinus albicaulis. The sequence goes on from CM076579.1 coordinate 131,247,701, forward strand.
ATATGTCTGGGTATGCCACATCCCAAAAGATATTGCGCGCTAGTTATTTCTGGACATCCTTATTCAAAGATTGTATCTATGCAATCCATAAATGCCACAATTATCAGATATTTGATCGTAAAATGTGTACACCACCTGCTCCTCTTCACCCTATAATTGCTGTTAGTCCTTTCGCAAAGTGGGGTATTGACTTTATTACATGTAACCCTCACTCGACTGGGGGCATGCGTATATTATCCTAGCGGCAGATTATTTTACTAAGTGGGCCGAGGAAATGCCTACATTTTCAGTAGAAGGGAAGACTGTTGCAACTTTCATGTTCAATCATATAATCGCTAGATTCGGTGTTCCTCAAGCTATCATTACGGATCATGGAAGTCATTTTTGAAATATCATGATGACTGAACTGACAGATCAACTTGGCCTGCGCCACGATAGTTCTACTCCATATTACCCGTAGGCTAATGGTCTGGTTGAAGCTATCAATAAAGTTTTAGTCACTATGATTAAACAAATCATTGGTATTCATAAGTCAAATTGGCATACCATGCTATTTTCAACACGTTGGGCATATTGGACCTTAGTAAAAACATCAATTGGTTTCACTCCTTTTCAACTGGTTTACGGTTTGGAAGTTGTGTTCCTATTGAATGTGAAATTCCACCATTACAATTAGCCATAGAATTACTCCCAGCTACTTCTGAAGAAGAGAAATGTTTTTTGTACTTAGCTCAGCTAGATGAGAATCAACGCACTGCTGCATTAGAAAATGAGACTCATGCAAAAATAATGAAAGCTCAGTACGACAGAAATGTTACACCTCGGAACTTTTCAGAAGGAGACCTAGTTTTAGTATATGATAAAGAAAACAATAAGCTAGGGGCTAGAAAATTTGTACCTATGTGGCATGGTCCTTACATTGTTAAGCGAAAGCTAGAAAAAGGGGCCTATGAACTAATATATTTTGACGAGGTATCTTTAGAAAAACCCAAAAATGGGCTTTATCTGAAGAGATATTATGCTTAAATTCTGAGTGGAGATTTTTGTTAGATTAGTTTCTTTACTGCTGGTGTGTCTTAGATTAGAAAAGCATGCCTATTTTAGAGTGTTCTCTTATCACTATTCCTGCTTATCTGGGTTTTACTCTTGATATTGTAGATGTCGATGTCTCTTCAAACATACATTGGTTTTGCTGATCATCTTCGATCATAGGTTGAAAAACACCTTATGATCGGAAAAAACGATAATACAAAGAGTCAAAAATGTCATGAGTCTACAAAATCGATCGTCCTATCCCTAGTGATGATCACGATAAGAAACTACTGCTTGGGCCACCCTACATAGGAACCTCCTAAAAGGTCTTGGAACCCCAATCACATATCTCTATAACTTAAGTGGAATATCATTTATATCAGTTTCTGGAATATCTAGTGTCAAGCTCTCTAGATGATGCTCCAAGTCGGTCAGGATCTCTGTTGATTGGCCCTGTGGGGCTAGTACTGCTGTAACTAGGTGTCTCCTCTCATAAGGCTAGAGAGTGGCTGGTCGTCCTGGGCCCACATATGCATTTAAACTTTGGATTATTAGTTTTGTATGATTAGAAAAATAAATAAATAAATAAATAAAATTAGAACTTAGAAAATGTTGAAAATGGTTTTTACCTGAATCATCCCACTGTTCTCCTGCTGGAAGAGCCATGTCTCGGTCACCGCAGAAGTCCATCCCGGAATATGGAAAGTCCTTTATAACAAAAAAATGGTTGTTCAACCAACGAAAATATGTAGAAGGAAATCTCACAATCTCCCCACCCTCACTGTGGTGGGCCATCAAAGCAACCCAACGAACCATCCTGGGCTCTCGAGGTCGACCAGCGTCGACAGGAATGTGCTGCGGAGCTAGTAAGGGAATCCTATGCAAAGAAAATGTAACCACAATGGATCCGTAACTAAAGTTGTTTAACTTTCCATTTTTTTCTCTAGTAATTTGGCCTTTCACATTGGCCAATACAAATTCACACCAGTTGAATATGGTGCCTCGAAAGCAATCTACTGCAATCCGCATCTGGGACCCAGTAGCCACATGCAATGTTGCACTACCGCATAGTCTAGTAACAGTGAATGCAATAACTTTGAGCTCAGGTCGGATGATAGTTTTAATATCAATCCGTTTATCCTTGGGGTCTTCTCGATCATTGAAAAACTCTAGTCAAAGACTAGCGACAGACTGGCCACCTGGCCTAGTCCCAAACAGAGAAATTTTTTCACCCCTCTTGGGCAAACCAGTCAAAAAATATATATCCTCTGGCTCAATTTCGAGCTAGTGGACACCTATCACAAAACACTGGTCCTGAGTGTCCCATTTGTTTACTAGCCATGTCAGGAGGTCTACTTGGGCCCTCATGCTCTGTATGGCCCATAACTTGTACAATCTGCATGCTCTCAATGCCTGCATTGTGGGCATATGATTCATTGCGGCGTCATCTACATCCTCGTGCTTGCAAGTAACAATTTTGAATTTCCTACAATACACAAAGAGACATTTTAGAACAAACTTGTTTAAAAAATTTTGGGTAAAAATTGAGAAATTTAAGTTTTAAAATTCATTGTGCGGGGTCCGCACCCTTTGCTTACGTACAGTGCATAGGTACGCATGGTTTTTTTGCAATAAGTGCGAACCCATGAATTTTTTCCTTGTAGAAAAAAGTCGAGGTCTGCAGGACCCGCATGTTGCGCCTGCAGACCCCCATAAACGATTTTTTAAAACCTATTTTTCCTTAAAAAATGAAATTTAAAGCCTAAAAGAAAAATGTAAATGGTTGGAATGCAAGTAAGGAGGACATGGATTACCTGGATATGATGGTTTTCGATTCCAACAGACGGATTTTCCAGAATCTTCACAGGAAATCTTTTACCCAGAAGCTCTCAGTTTTCACTCTGAACTCAAATGGTAAAAATGAAGTTAGAAAAGCCCTTTTTATAAGTTTTTTCGAATAAATGAATTTTTAATTTGTTTATTTTTCACTTCAAAAAGGTAGTTTTTGAAAACATTTTTATTTATCTTAAATAGGTATGTGTAATGTTTCGATTTATTGTGCAGGAAATTGGATTTTTCAGGAAAATTGATTGTTTTTCGACGAAGAGCATACTTTTATCACTTTTTCGGACTCTTTCAAAAATTTACGAAAAAGAGAAACATTGGAGTCCTCTTTTAAACCCTTTTCAAACTCTCGAAAATTGAAAAGATTGCCGAGCACTTGATTATTCAAACTCGTTAAAATAAATGAATGATCGTCCCTTTAGTATAAGTTTACCCCTTTTACGGACTGAAATGGACTATTTACGAAGAAGGTATACGTTGACTAAATACGGTCAATAGAGTTCTCTCCCGCATTATTTTATCCCTTTTCGGGCTCGAGAGACTAAATTTACGAAAAAGTACACCCATGGAGTTTTCTTAATTTTTTCTTCTGACTCCCTAAAATTGAAAAACACCAAGTTTATCCTATACTGGAATCGTTAAAATTTAACAGTAAAGGACCTATTTAATTTTAAACAGGAACGAACCACTCCTTCTTAGGGTTCGAATTTTAAACTAAGTTGGACTCATCTAAAGGATGAGCTTATAAACAAGAAAATGTTATCCTCCTCAAGCTTGTCAAAAATAAAGAGGTACTTGCCAGAAATGGTGGGGGAAAAGAGAGAAAAACAAACATGTTTGTTACATTTTGTTTATTCGGAAAATCGTTAACCACTCTTGAGCACAACACTTTTGCTCACCTGGGTTGGGAAAATCCTTTGCCTAATAGCTAATGAAACCATATTGAAAGTCTTCAGTCGATTTATGGGTATTATCTTTGGGTCAATTGTCACCAAGCCATCTGCAGTGTCGTTATGTGTTCAAGAGGACAGTTCAAACAAACCATTCATCTGCAAAATATTTGTCTTCCATTTTGACCATCCCTGAGTCAGTCCTTGCCAATATATTTCTTCAAAACTTGATCTATGACTTCGTGTTGTGGGCTTGCCTACGACGGATCACTTTCTATCGACGACAGCTCATTATCTAGGAATTCGATCTAGAAATTGTTAGTACCTTGAAAACTGCATGCCTCAATGGTAGGTTTCTCGCCTTCAACGACAGGTTACATCATTGACCTTCGATCGAATGATTCTGTGACATGTTCGACTTCAGCTCATTCATTCACATTTCATGGATTGTACTGAGTACTTTGAGGGCCATTGACATTACTGGTGGTTACTCTCACACTTGTTAACAGTTCACGAAAATTGACTGGTAATCAAGTGGTTTCTACCATGTTCGACTTCGACACATTCATTCACATGGATAGAATCGTACTAGTTCGAGAAGCATAAATCAAGACCTTGGATCTAGTTTCTACCATCCAGGCTGCGATAAATTTCGTTATTCATTTATACAATGGACTATTCATAAACAGATGGTTGCGTCCATACTGTGTCTACACATGTCTATACTATTGATGTATTGAAAAATCATTCCTATATCAGAATAGTTTAAGTCAGTTTTCTAGTTAGTTTTGATCTGAGTATGGGAATGCCTACCTTAGTGATGATATGTCTACATATATATATTTTGCATTGAATTTTTTTACAGGTTCCGACTGGGGTGTCCACAGGATGATCCTTGAAATGATAAAGTACTTCACTCTTCGTACATGACAGACTCTATCTTCATCTATTACAGACTTCGCACTTTAGGGGGCAATCTGTTGCACTGAAAATTGTCACTTTGACATTCTGCTATCTGTATGAGCTCATTATCACTCATAATTTCCTCCTTTGCAAGTCTAAAACATCAGTTCCTCATTTCAAGCCTTAAAAATAAGAGAAAAGCTCTCAAAAGTCTCTAAAACTTTGGTATCGCACTTTCTCTTTGTCTTACCTACAGTCCCGCAGTTAATGGTCATGTCTCCTGCGTACCTGATTGCACTTTCTCTATGTTAGGGGTGTGAACCCCTGTAAAATATTAAAAGGGCGCAATTAAACTCAAAAATATCACTTTCAGTCATTTCTAGAAGCTTCTGGAAGGAATCTTGCGGTGGCAAATCTGCTCTTTTCAAGTTCATGTATCCCATGCCTTAAGGAGCTAACCCCTTGATGTGAGGAGCTTATCCCTTTGAAGGAGGATTCTATCCCTTCATAGGTGGAACTGTAACCTCCTCTTTTTCACTATAAAAAGAGGCATTGGGCGGCCTCAAAGGGAGTTCAAGCTTTAGTGTTATTTGAGGTAAAGTGATGTTGGAACTTAGAATCCTTTAGCTGAGATTTTATGAGGAAAGATTACACACCTGTATGTATGTCAGTTGGAAGAGTGCAAGACCTGCCAGAGTAGAGGAAATTCCTGCTTCAGACCCTGGGAGGACCTGTTCAACATCAAGGCTAAAAAGGTTGTAAGGTTCTTCTAATATTTCAATGTTAATACAAATAAGTTTGTTTTTCTCAATAAGCTGTCATTTGATTGTTTATTTTATGGATTCCTTGATCACCATAATAGATATGATTTATGAATATATGCTATGCAGGTGTTATTTTATTTTTGTTTGTTTGTGATTACAGATCTTCGAAGATAACTCTTTCGGGCGACTAAAGGACGACTACTACAAACAAGCGTTGGACCAAGGTAGGATCGTAACACCTTTGTAGCATTTACTTATAAATTGTGATATATCTAGAGAAAGGTAGATTTAATTGTCTGTTTGTTGCTAGATTATCTTCTGATACTAGGGAGATCGATCTTGTCCACAATATCGATTTATCCGGCTAACAGTTTGTCCTTACTACTCTTCTTGGATGCAGCTAATGTTGTTTCTAGGTGATATGTGTCATCCTCTTCTTCAATCCTCATTTCATATGCCATAAGGACTCCATGAAATTCATTTTTTCTGATATTGGTTAGATTCAAACTATATTCCAAGACATATACCTTTGGTTTTAATCTTGTCAGGAGCGTTCTAAGGATATTTCAGACAACAATTTTCATGTCGACAGGTTCTCCCAAACCTTCCAATGAATTTGTTGTTTCATAAACACACTTGAAAGTATGCAGCGATATTTTCATCTTCCTTCATTTTGAGTTTCTCAAAATTTTCCCTGTAAATTCAAAGTTTTTCTTCTCTTGCGTTTGATTCGTGTGCATATATATTCTGAAGCTTGCCCCATACTTATTTAGCAGTTTTGCAACTCAGTACCTTAAGATAGACAGATTCAATAAGACCACTAATAATGAGAGTTTTAGACTTTGCATCATATACATCAATATTTTGCTTACCTTGTTCATCTTGGGTTTCTATAAATCCTTTTTGAACGATTTCCCATACTTTGTATGCTTGCACCACCAAATGAGCTTGCATTCTTCCACTCCAAATTGCGTATTTATTTCCATTGAACAGAGGATATCTATTCTTATTATACTCCATGATCTCCTTCGATTTGTTAGACTTCTATTGAATGAACCAAGCTTTGATACCAATTTAGAAATACTGAGAGGGGGGTGAATTAATCTTTCTTAGAAATTATCACTTTTAAATCTTTTCAGAGCATTATTTAATCTTCAATTATTCTTAATTTTTATCCAGTAACATCAGTAAAAAATTGAACACAATAGGAACATGATTCTTAGGTGGAAAACCCCCTCCGAGTAAAAAACCACCGAACGATTTTCTAATAAATTATTTAATCTTAAGCCCCAACTGAAATGAAAGTTACAACTTCCTAGAACTCTAGAAAGCATTCTTCTCCAGCTCCCACTAGAAGGAATCCCCAACAACCTGGTTTCTTCAGTAGTCAACTGAATGGATGCCCTAACATCCTAGACCAACCTACCACCCTGAAGTATTCACAGGCTCCAACCTGTATATGACTTCATGCACTAATCTTGCACCTCCCTGCCACCCTATAATGATCAGAAATAAGAAAAGAGTGTGAACTCTTTTACCAGGGACAATGATCCACGATACAATATGATTCACAATTATTTTCTTAAACTAGACCAATCATTCAATCACACTATGACCAGCAACCCAACCATAAAGTTATCCAACAATGACTCTTATACCTCCCAAAAATGACTTATATACCTCCCAAAAATTCCTCTTCAAATCTAGGTAGATTTAATCTTTTATAATAATGAATCTTTTACAATTTTATAATGATGATTTTTACAACACTAACTTTTGACACGACTTGATACTTGACTTGACACTACTTCTTGGATCACTAGCAGTTCCTAAGGTACTATTTTTCTTTCTTCAAGTAATGGTACTTTGGTTCCATGTCCTTCTAGTATGTTTTTGAGTGGTCCTATTGTGTCCTCCTTCCTAAACATGCATTAATGAACATGACTCAAATCAATATATAAAAAAAATACTTACATTGTCCTGCAAAACATATGTCGAAGAAATATTCAAAATTCACATTAGGGGATTTTCGAGGTCTAAAATGGGCCTCCTAAGGAAATTATAAAATAATAGTGGAAATAATAAAATAATATTTGATTACATAATCAAATTTTAGAGGGAAAAAAGAAAAAACTACTTTTTCAACTCGTATTTTCAATTTATCTCCAAAAGTTTTTACTTAAATTTCGAGCACGATTACTCATTGGATGAAAAATTTAATTCCTCGTCCAAGCAGTACCCATGTTGCATACTTTCTATGGATCATGCTACACGAAAAATGAGAAATACATGAAAAACGTGATTGTAATCACAATTTTTCATGTATTTCTCATTTTTTGTGTAGCGGGATCCATCGAAAGTATGCAACATGGGTACTCCTTGGACAAGGAATTAAATTTCTCATCCAACAAGTAATCCCACTCAAAATTTGAGTTAAAACTTTGGGAGATAAGTTGAAAATACAAGTTGAAAAAATATTTTTATTATTTTATTATTTTTTAATCTTTTTACCCTTTTACTTAAAAAATGGTAAATCATCCCCCATGGTTGACATCATCATCTTGAAGCCTATTGGTTCTTATAAAGTATATTTTGGTTGTACATTTTTCTTAGGAGACCCATTTTAGACCTCAAAATTCCCCTAATGAATGTAAACACATTCAACATTTATGAAAAAAACCCAAACAAACATACATACAAAATACTTATATTGTCTTGCAAAAACACATGTCAGAGATGATATTCAAATTCAAATGCAAACACTAATCATACATACCTTGTTGTAGAATACTTACCCTTGAATGTTGATGTGTGATCTTTACTACATTAATCCTTTAATATATACTATTTCTTCTGTTCTCGAAGCTCGATATTGAATCTATTGTATCTATGTAATTTCAGATCTCTAAGGTCTGAAAGTGTGTCCTATGGTAGCCTTATGAGTTCTATTTTGAACCCCATATGTCTGATCGATACTAGATTCTTCAAGAAATAGTTATGCCCAATCACCCATGATGACCTAATTATAGATTGGTTCAGTAGAGCGAGCTTGTGTAAAGTTCCATGTGTGACTATTTCGACCTTCAGTTTGGAAAACAATATCCAAAAAACTACAGTCTGTCCTCTTCCTATAAATGTTTAGCAATTTGATTCCAATGCTTAGAGAGAAAGTTATGAAAATTTTCCCAAGGTTGCATGTTTGACATGGAATTCAGGAGCCTGCAAAATCCCTAACTTCCTCAGCTCATATCTCCGAAAATATAGCAAACCAAGATCCGAAATTCGGTCAATAGATTCATCTGGATTTTTTCTCAAATGTGTTTTTTTTTTGCATCTGAAGCTTTGTAGAAAAAAATTTATAGAAAAAAATCCATGATGTCTTGTTTGAAGCAGTGAAATCCTTGCATGGGGAGGATATAAGGGTCACAATTTATAGAAATGATTAGGTTGAGAGGGTATTCAACAAGTGACAGTTGGAGGGATTTCAGGGGATTAAAACATTATTAATTATGGACTATTCAATTACAACAACCAATGATGAGTGCCATGCTATAACCCCATGGGGTTTTAGCCCACTAACTGGGGTTATTAACATGAAACACGAATAGCTCTCAAACCATAAATAATTACATGGTGTGCCATATATCAACGAAAACATATCAATGAGTATAATTCATCCAAAATATCCTCTCTCAAAATCGAGTAAGTTGTCAAGTACAAATAACCATGCAAGATCGGGGTAGCCCCTAGTCCTGCTTGGGTTGCCATCAATGAGAACCACTGCTTAACACTTATTTTTCTTCGTGGTGTTTTTCTTCACTTGCGGCTTAGGTAGTTTGTGCTAGGTTTCCATGCCTTGGCTTTGTCTTTTGTTCTATGGTTTGGGGACACATTTCCTTGGCTTCAGATTCACAAACCCAAAGTCTCCCTTCTTTTATTTAAATTTATGCTCGATCTTCGAAGCGTATCGGTAGTCACGCCAAGTGAGGATATGTCAAGGAAATACATTTTCTCCTAAATGTATCTGTGCAAAAAAATATGATACTTTAGCACCAAATTTTTCTTTGAATCTTTAATACCCAAATTTTTGCGGAGGCTATGGAACATATTCTTCAATTGATGCACATCTTGATCCCTTTGCTTTTGCATCAACATAGTCCATTATATATACTTGTCCTCATATCTCCCCATGGGGTAACATTTTGCCTTATTTCCATATCGAAAAGAATTCCGAGTGGGTGCGGCTAAAACCAATGAGGTTTCTCCCTCGTCCCTCTATTCATAGAAGGTTTCTCACCATTCCTTGACATGGGGGGAAACTTTCACGAGTGAAAAAGTAATATTTTCTCAATCATAGTAATGACAATCTGAAAAGTATCCTTCCAACATGTTTAACCATTAATATACAATGTTTGCATCTATATGGCCTTCAAATATGGAATGTCAAAATTGACTTGTACCTTGAAGGGAATGTCCCCTCGAGAGTGACTTCCTGATGAAGACACATCGCCTATGGGCCACGCCGAAGGATCTCAGAAAAATTTTCCATCATCGTGTTCCTTTGTCGCTTGAGGGATTCTTCAAGAAATATTTTGATAGGATCTCTTGGACCCTCATCTTTATTTTCTTCTGCCATGGGAAGTCGTCGGATTTTGTGAGGCTAGTCTTAAAAAGGTTCAACCAGTTCAAGCCCTACCTCCTTATACCCTGACCGCGTTGGGGATATGCAAAGACAAACATAGGAAGAGTAGACTACTCTGATAGCACTTATCCTAATTTAAAAAGGAGAAAAATAGAATAAATATATAACCAAAAATATAGAGATGCAACATAAATAATACTTCATTTCATTAAATATCAAAGAACTAAAAATTTCTTACATACATAACGGAAATAAACTAGCTCGGGTGATGGTAGCTTATCTCTAAGAAGAGATGTGGTGCCTAAATTCCTATGAACTATGTTACAATGAGGCTCAAAGGCCTATTTATTATTGAGAAACAATGAAAAATCATAAAAAACCAAAGCCCTAACCCCAAGAGATGTAACACCAAGAGTTTATGGGCCCCATTGGGGTTAGTTGGATAACCAACTTCCTGGGGCCGTAACTTGGTCATATTATCTCTCTTTGGCGTGTATGATACCTTATTGTAAAGATCTCCCCGAGTACTACCAGACTCGTCACAGGCCCCTACTCATGGATATGGAACTGCTACACACCTAAAAAAATGCCATTTCAGGGTAAAAAACGCTCCAGAAGTTCATGACCTGAAAAACTGCTAAAAATAGTAAATGCTACTATAAGAAAGGAAATTGATGAGACTGTCTAGGTGGAGTCAGCGGCTAGCCACCAATATCCACCTAGATCATCTCTCCACCTACATCATGAAGATTTTTGTAATATTCCTAAATTAGCATACAACTAATTGGAATATTAATTTTTCTTTTTTCATTTAATTAGATGAATAAATGGGTAGGGAGGCCCGTAAATATGTTTAGTAGGCACAAAATCCCTCTTAGTGTGAAAATGGATCATATTCATAGATGGATAAAGCACCTTCATGTATGAACATGAGCTAATGCATGTGGACAAGGTCATGTGTGACCAAGTCAACAGTGTTGGTATGGAGGGAGTGGATCATCATTAAGAGACAACGCAGTGTCAATGGAAGGAAGACTCCATGATAGTGGAAACCCTAACGAGTGGGACCCAAGGTGAGAAGGCTCACATTATTTATAAGGATGGAAAGGCAACCATATGGGATTAGGTTATTGATTATTGATTTTGTGGTATGTAAGACTTCTTTCATCCTTCAACTATTTAGTTGAGCTTGCAGTGCTCTTTAGCACAGGGTTCTCCTGAGCAGGAATCCCACCTCTACTCTTGAGGTAGCCTCTTGGAAGAGTATTGTACTATCATTTCCACACATCTGGAATTATGGCCAAGCTTTAGTGTATTTTTCCTTTTTTCAGAAACATTGTCAAATGACAAGGAAAATCTATTCCAGAGATAGACTGCAGGGGAATTTACTAGATTTGTCACATTTAAACAAAGGATGAGCTCCAGAGGCTACCTAACCCACTAGCAGACTCTATCTATAGAGTTATTGTCAAAGGACAATATCCCCAAGAGGGAAACACAACAAGATTTGGAATCTCTTAAGATAACCCCAACATTGCAGCTACATCAATAACAAATACATCAAATGGAAATAACAGTGACTCATGAACACATAAAATGCCAAAGAATCCAACTGCCATCATATATTATGACATAGCATCCATAAGGATACAAATATTGAGGAAATGATCACTCAAGAAAGGCACAACAAACCTCAAGAAAGCTGTACATGAAAATGTGAAATACACTGCTGCATAAATAAAGCCCTAGGCCATGATTGCGCAGTTATAGAGAGGAACTGCTGCATAAATAATGAATATACAAAGATATGACAATATGAGCTCAAATAAAGAAGGGGGAGCAATATCTCAACCCCTAAAAATACATAACATCAATCCTTTAAGAGGATTGGATGAGATCTATATAAAAACACTATAATACAAAAATGTCGGAGTTGCAGTAGCTGCTGCAACTCAAGAGATGGAAATGAATGGATAAGGCTGAAATAGCTGCTGCTTATGAAGAACCCTCCTCCAATGAAAATATGAAGTGAAAGGATGATCTTTGCACCCAAGACTTCCCCTCCAAAATCTGCTAATCCCTCATAGTAAATATGCACCAAGAAAAATGTTGTCTAAGAGAGGGACTGCGCTTCCTTTGATGTAAAGTGGTTGGCCTGATGCAAAATATGGTGGAATATGCTCAAGAACCTCCTTTTCCGATCTCCCAATGGATGGAACCTCTCTCCACTGAAAATTAGCTCTGTATGATGTGTGGAAACCTCCCCAGCAACACCCAACAACACTGCACAATATCTGCTGCAGAAACTACGTTGATGTAGATGGCTGAAGCTATGGCCTGAATGCCTGAATATGGGGAATGGAGTGAAATACTCCATGAGCTATTCAAGAAGGAGAGGAATTCCTAAAAGGGACTCCCTCGTGCCCGGAGGCACTTCAGCTCTACTGAACAACAAGAGGCAGCAATTTGTCTGAATAGACAAATAATCAAATGATCTAAGATAATCTCAATGGTTGCCTTGCTCCTCTTTTAAACAAGTGAGCCTCTCTCCATGGACCCTACTTTGAATTAGGGTTTCCTCTCATCTAGAAACTTCCTCCCTACGTTTTCCACTTGTTCTTTCCAACTCATGCCAACGCAATTTCACTTGGTCAACCTTGGCCAAGCATGTATGCAAAAACCTCCTTTCACACATGGAGGTGTGAAATCCAGCTCCAAATAAGATCCTCTTTCATACTTAGAGGATTTTTATTCTCTATTCATGTAAGGAATGGGTCTCCTACCCATTTTATCCACCTTATTCATAAAATTGAAAAAATTTAATGTTCCTCAAAATTTTGGAACATTACATTCAGTCTTCAACTACAGCACAGTGTCTATTCAGATTTGTGTTGTGTTGTAGGGGTGTAGCAGTGGAGGAGAGAGATCTCCAATTTTTTAGCTTATTTTCTAGTGAGGGGACCATCCCTTCACCTATTGAGTTGATTGGATGTTGTTTCATCTGATAGATCATTACTTCAGCCCCATACCAATAGTAATTCCTAGGGAATGCGTAAGTTAGGCACCAGAAATGCAGTGGGCAACTCAAAAAAGACTGAAAATCCAAACTTAAAATTTGGCCAAACCATTTCTGGGTTTTTTTAGTACAATCCATGGTTAAAAGAGTGGATTATTAGAAGCACACTAATATCCTTCTGTACATGGTTCTTCTCCTCAGTAGCAACAATTTCCAACAGCAGTAGCAGTAACAGCACAACTTTTCCAGTGATTGGTTTCTTTACTGTATTTCAGCCATCTTGTGGCTTGATTTCATTCCTTTTAGAGCACTGTGTAATTTCATTTGTTGTTATATATAATGATATGGATCTGTTGTTTTCTTCTCATAGATTATGATGTCTTAATTTAATTTCTAGTTGCAACAAATTTTCGGCATTTTCTATATTTTAGTGATATGTTCCTGTTTTGATTTATTTCGAATGTTGCATATGTTCTATATTCCTATATTTTCCATTTTGTAATATTATAGTGGTATCAGAGCATAATCTTGGCTTAGCCTCTGGATCTCAGCCATTATGCTATCAGAAGAATAAGAAGAAGGAGAAAGATATTAGAATGATGGAAAGAATGAATTTTATCTCATCTCTTTTCAGATCTAAGAGGGACATTACCAAGGAGGTCAAGCAAAGAAAAATGGAGAAAATGAGTGAAACCACATTAGGGTTTGAAGATGAGGAAGGTCCATTTACTTCCTATCAGAAAAAATGAGATCTACTATTGCATAGAGCTCCAAAGAAAAATACTATGTCCTTTCCTTTTGAAGAAGAAGACAAGAGGCATGGAGATGGAGGACACTGAGATCATGAGATTCTAAGTGAGTATCTTGCAGAATATAAGTCTCAACCTAGAGCTTTCAAGGAGAATCTAACTCTCCCATAGTTCTTTCAGTTCAAAAAGGAGACCTTGCAGCAATAGAATAATAAAGGGAAATAGATTTCAATTGCCTACCTTTGATGGGTCATCCTCATGCACAACAAGGGCTTGGGAAATGAGGTTGGATGCATTTTCCCTGCTACATCAAGTAGTAGAGGAAGAAGTTGTTGAGATTGCAACATTTCACCTTGCAGGTGAAGCAAAAATTTGGTGGTTCAGCCATTTGAGTCATGCAAGAGTGACTGCATATGCAGATTTTACTCAAAGTTTGATCAAAAAATTTGACAAGAGGAAATCAGAAGGGAGGAGGCATTCACCCCCACTTGCTGCAAGAGCACTTGCATCAAGAGAAAGAACACTTGCACCTTTGCAAAGTGGTCTTGATATCTTGACATTTACAGTCCCATGCACTATTCTGGAGATGCATGAGGAGGAGGAGACTTGTACCAGCGTTGATGCAGCCATAGGAGAGCAAAAATCATCATCAGTAGTTGGAGAATTCATCTCACTAGAGGAAGGAAGACTTGTAGCAATACAAGATGTTCCCAAGAAAAGCCAAGGTATTCAAATATTTCCACTTTATATTATTTCAGTACATCTTATGGGGGAGTGTGGGAAGATGCCATTGCATGACCTAGGGTCAAGATACACTGCTGATTTGCAGCAGCACACTATCATTGTGCTGAGGAGTCTTGATAGAATCAAGGAAGAGATAAACAGTCATCCTAGTTACTCATTGTTGAGCTACACACAACTCTTGGGGTTGGAGTGTAGATTTTTGTAGGATGGGATGAGCATTGTCATAGGCAATGCAATGCATAAAAATGTGTTCAACATTGAATATGATCTTGACACAGCAGATGCACCATCATGGAGATCAACAATGCTATCTTTGAGTATCAGTGATGAGTTGGGGGCCTAGCCATTAGTGGGGCATTCCACACCTGTAGCAGAGGGTAGGAAGATGGTTGATGAGATACATCTTATCTCCCATTACTATGACGGATTCTTCTTGTTGAGCACTACCCAGCTTAATGAGATGGATTTGTCTTTAGCATACTTGGATTCTTATGGATTCAACATGGTCATTGATGAGTGGTCTTCATATGGAGATCTCTAGGAGATTGCATTTCAACATCCCATGAAATGCAAAGATAGAAATCTTATTTTGGAAGATGGTATTCTTCATTGGAGGGATACCAATGTTGGGCATGATGATAAACACTCACCATTGGTTTGATGGGTGATGTTGATGAGCAAGAGGCTGGAAAGCCAATTGCAGATCTATGACACAGGACAATAGGAGGCAAGGTTGCGCTGGCTACTCTTAAAAGAGTTTGGCCATCGTGTGACATATCCTTTGTCAAAGGGTATGTTATGGGTTGAGGCATTGCATGGCACCCATGTATTATGGAAGCATAATATTTGGTTGTATGGGGAATTTTCCAATTTGACTATCATGATATTACTCCATGACTTTTATGAGGGAGAGATGAGAGAGCAGCAAGAGATGCTCTTACCTTGGTTATTCTTGATAGAGTATGGGTTGATTCTCTCCCATGCTTTGCATGATGTTGTAGGAGTAGGTGATGGCACTAACATGGTACAAAGGGGCTACTCCTTAGCCTTGGAAGATCAAGAGGTAATTCCTCTTTGGAAGGAATCTCCCATATACAACAGCACTATGGTAGATTATTTTTACATTGGACATGTCAAAGAATGGAGCTATGAGATGACAGGAGCTTTATTACAAAGGCTAACAGCGCTGTCACTTGGGAAGTTGGGTTTATTGATGGATTGTTCCTAGTATCACTTCACATATGATGCACTTGATGGACAAGGAGGAGGTGAAAGTGATGGAGTAGTGGATTGAGACATCTATTACCATGATATGATCTTCTTGACTTGGATTTCCAAGCATAAGAAGAAAGATCTTCATGCAACACATGCATTAGGGGAATTTTGAGGTCTAAAATGGGCCTCCTAAGAAAAATGTACAACCAAAATAAATTGTATGAGAACCAATAGGATTCAAAATGATGATGTCAACCATGGGGGGTGATTCACCATTTTTGGAGTAAAAAAGTAAAAAAAATTAAAAAATAATAACATAATAAAACTACTTTTTAAACTCGTATTTTTAACTTATCTCTGTAAGGGTTTACTCAAATTTTGAGTGGGAGTACTCATTGGATGCAAAATTTAATTCCTCATCCAAGGAGTACCCATGTTGCATGCTTTTGATGGACCCCGCTACACTAAAAATGAGAAATACATGAAAAAACATGATTGCAATCACATTTTTCATGTATTTCTCATTTTTCGTGTAGAATAGTCCATCAAAAGTATGCGACATGGGTACTCCTTAGATGGGGAATTAAATTTTGCATCCAACGAGTATTCCTGCTCAAAATTTGAGTAAACCTTTAGGGAGATAAGTTGAAAATATGAGTTGAAAAAGGAGTTTTTTTCTTTTTCCCTCTAAAATTTGATGATGTAATCAAATCTTATTTTATTATTTCTACTATTATTTTATAATTTCCTTTGGAGGCCCATCTTAGACCTCAAAATTCCCCTAATGGTTCATTCCTCTTCATGGGAGTATGTCATACCACTATGGAGGGCTTATTCATGGATATTATATCATCTTACTCTCAGTACATGGTAAGAATTATGTCTTTGCATTTATTGACTATATAACATAGTATTTTCATTCTCTTACCATTTCTATACAGTGCATTGCTCCACAAGAGGGCCGGCCTCTCTTTGGGCTTCATGGTCTTTTTTGGGCCAACATCTATGATGGATATAGGAATCTCTTGTATGGCTTTGGGCAAGCATTGTATCATTTTCTGTATGCTTAGTTGATATACAAAGCCATTTACTATTTACTAGTATATGTGATGGCATACACAACTAGCAATTTGTTAAGAAACAACTTGCCATGTTATTTTATGAAACAACAGTTAGAAAAACTATGTTGTAACTACTTGGGAGTCTGTTGGTACCTTCCAGCACTATGTAAAATCTCCAGTACCTCTCTCATTTGGATCCCATATGATGATAATGTCATATTCACTTTATATGGGGTGGTATGGGCAAGAGCCAAAGAGTGGATATTTGAAGATCCAACTGCCTTTTTTCTTCATGAAGGCAACATCATTGTAGCCCAAATTCAACAGCAGCTCTACACTTATCATAAGTGGAGAGAGATACAGTGTGGGATGGAAAATTTGATCCATCATGTTCAGCTATGCAGCCCACCAATTTTTCAGGAGCTTAAGGTGGACAGAATTTTTCATGAGTTGCCATGTTGGAAGGTGACTCATTTTGTATGGATGATAGCTTGGGGATGGAGGTTTCACATGGGAATGATATTTCCCAATGTAATTCATATTCCATGCCTCAAGAGGACCTCTAGACAGCACATTGTTGCCTCCATGGGTATTTTACTTCTTCATGATGATAGATATTTGGGATGGTAACCAAAAGCTAACTTGCATACTTGGGAGGGGCAACTTGGAGATTTATCAATGAGACAAAATCTTGTTCCTTGGAGGATTTTATCATATGATAATGCTATAGGAGGAGGAGAGGAGACTCTTCAGTTCTATCCTTGTAGTTTCTTGAGGAAAAGCAACATTTGGGAGGTGAGGACTATAATATTCCTAAATTAGCATACAGCTAATTGGAATATTAATTTTTCCTTTATCATTTAATTAGATGAATAAATGGGTAGGGAGGCCCATAAATCTCTTTAGTAGGCACAAAATCCCTCTTAGTGTGAAAATGGAGCATATTCATAGCTCGATAAAGCACCTTCATGTATGAACAGGGGCTAATGCATGTGGAAAAGGTCAAGTTTAACCAAGTCAACAACGTTGGTATGGAGGGAGTGGATCATCATTAAGAAACAACACAGTGTGAATGGAAGGAAGACTCCATGATAGTGGAAACGATAATGAGTGCAACCCAAGGTGAGAAGGCTCACATTATTTAGAAGGAGCGCAAGGAAACCATATGGGATTAGGTTATTGATTATTGATTTTTTGGTTTCTATGACTTCTTGCATCCTTCCGCTGTTTAGTTGAGCTTCTAGTGTTGTTTAGCACAGGGTGTTCCCGAGTGGGAATCCCACCTCTTCCATTGAGGTAGCCTATTGGAAGAGTATTTTACTATCATTTCCACACATCTGGAATTCTGGCCAAGCTTTAGTCTTCAGCTATATTGCAGTTTCTATTCAGATTTGTGTTGTATTGCAGGGGTGTAGTAGTAGTGGAGGAGAGAGATCTCTAATTTTTTAGCTTATTTTCCAGTGAGGGGACCAGCCCTTCACATATTGAGTCGATTGGGTGTTGTTGTAGCCAATAAATCATTCCTTCACCCCCATATCAGTATTCATTCCCAGGGAGTGCATAACTAAGGTAACAAAAATACAGTGGGCAACTCAAAAAAGGCCGAAAATCCAAACTTAAAATCTGGCCAAACCATTTTTGGGGTTTTCTGGGTTTTTTTAGTAGAATCCATGGTTAAAAGAGAGGATCATTCTGAGCATGCTAACAACCTTCCGTACATGGTTCTTATCCTTAGTAGCAGCAGTTTCCAGTAGCAGTAGCAATAGTAGCACAACATTTCCAGTGCTTGGTTTCTTTAGTGTATTTCAACCATCTTGTGGCTTGAGTGCATTCCTTTTGGACCACTGTGTAATTTCATTTGTTGTTATATATAATGATATGGCTCCATTTTTTTCTACTCATAGATTATGATGTCTTAATGTAATTTCCAGTTGCAGCATATTTCCGACATTTTCCAAATTTTAGTATTATCTTCTTGTTTTGATTTATTTGGAATGCTGCATAGGTTATATATTCCTGTCTATTCCATTTTGGAATATTAAAAATTTATCTATCTCTACTCTATAGGATTTATCATGTATCTCACCATAACTATTCCAGATATACCTATGACTAAAGAGAGCATAAAACTTTAGGCTTTACCATGTATCCCATCATTATCAGTCAAGGAATTCCTATGCCTAATGAGGCTCCATCCTCTAGGATTTATCGTGTATCTTGCCATTAACATTCAAGGGATTCCTAGTGCTAGCAAGGAGGTTCGAAATCAAGATTTACCATGTATCCCACCATTATCGGTCAAGGGATTCCTATTACCTTTGATTTTCATGAAACCACCCCACTTAGCTTCGATACCATCTAAAAATAAATATCAACCAAATACAAGACAATCCTATCACATCATGGCTATCTGAGAATGGAAAGGCAAGGCTAAAATCCAGTGTCACACATGGCAAGACCCATGTCAAGGACAACAACAGAGCTATATACACACATGCATGCAAAAAATAGCAAGGAAATAACACATGAAAATCGATACCTACAAGTAATCCAAATGTAGCTGCTTGATCCAACTCTTCCTTGCTTGATATTTTCTTCCCTTTGGCTTCTTTGTCCTTCTTTTGCTTTCCTTGATTCAATGCTAAAGTTCTCTAAGAATACTATAAGTGTGAAAGAGTGTGAAAAAGAGAGAATAAATAAAGAACTCCACCATAGATCTTGTTATCACTATCAAAATTTTCTAAACTTGGTCAGTTTATACTTGCTCCTAAGTCATGATATTAGATAGGGTTTGAGTCATTTTTATGTTTTATAGGGTCTAAGCCATAGGTTACAAGTCTCATTTCATCACCAAATAAAGTGCATAAACCTTTCTTTAGAAGTCTCATGCCACGGTTTGAAAACCATATTTTAAGTCTTTTTCAAAAAAAAATTGAATAAGCCACGAAATCACGTTTTCGTAGCGCGCTCAGTGTAAAAAACCACTTCTGCACTACGAAAACGCTGGTATTTTCATAGCGCAAAATCCTGAAATCACATTACCAGCATTACGAAAATGGGGATTCAAATTTTTTCGGTTTAGATGTCATATCCGTCATTTTTGGGTTAAATTTTCATGATTATGGTGTTAGTCCATGAATCCTCCCTTGCGCATGCAACCATCCAAAGAAGTTATGAAGTCATTATGGGATTCGTTAGGGTTCATTTGTCATTGGTCCTTTGCAAATTTGAAAAGGGGTTGGTTATCATTGATTTTATCTCATGCAAAGAAAGCACTACATGCATATCTATTATCGAAAGAGAAGCTCATGATAAGAAACCAGAGCTCTCTTCAAGTTTTCGAGCAAGGCAGAATTTAAATCAAGCGAGGCTGAACCCAATTGATGTTATGTCAATAGTTTCCATACTTGCTAATCCAGTGAGTTTGAAAATAATTGTTGGCTAAAATAGGGTTTCTAATCAAGCGAGGCTGAACCAAATTTTCAAGCGAGCCAGTTCATCCAACAAGGAGGTCTATTACAAGTTTGCTGAAGACATAGGGTTTTCAGGAGGAAGATGACAGAAGAAAAGAGAAATATAGATCTGGTCATTGTCTGAGAACAGAACCTGAAGGTTTAGAAGCTCTCACAAGAGATAAATCTATTGAATAAGCCTTCAAGAAGGTAGGGTGCTGGAGGTTCTATGAAAATCTTCGAGGGCATAATCAGGTTACCAAAGAGTTTTCCATGAACTTCACATGGTCAAACACAAAGGTCAATTTCCTCAATTTACCAATTTCTCCTGAATTTATATTAGAAGTCACATAAATTCCAAGAGGGGAAGATAGATGGTTCAATAATTTTATGTTTGAAATGCAACCCTGCAAAATATTTTTGAAACCAGGGTTTATGGATACTGATTTGAACAAAGTTGTGCCAAGAATCTATGTCAAGGATGCATTTGCCAATCTTCTTTATAACATCCAAAGGTACTTCAGCTATGAAGGGAGATACCACAAGGTGTACACTTATCATTTTAAACTCTTATTTCATTTCACAGGAATAATCTCTCTAGACTTACCTTTCTTCCTATTTCGAAGTTTGGCCAAGATGGCAGACAAAGTATAGATGAAAACTCAGGCATGTGAAACCTCATTATTTAATCATGGTCTAGTTAAGTTAATAGTTTTGCATGAGCTTCAAAAATTGAATAGATAATGGTTTTCATTTCTCTTTTTGAGTGGAATAGGAGTTGAAGGAACAGTTGCTAGCCCTCAAGTCAAAGAAACACCTCCATCAAAGACTGTTGAACCTGAAAAAACAAAATCAAGGAGTTTTGTCAAGCTTAAGCCTAGGAAACAGGTTAAGGAACTAATGATAAACACATCACTGAATATTCAAAGGACTCATCAATCTGCATAGAAGAAGAGAACTCATGTCAAAGAGACAATTCAGAAATAGTCAACTAGTAAAACAGCTCAGAAGAAGTTGACTAGGAGTCAGAGGTAAAAGGAAAAGGGTAAGGCTGTGGTCACAGATAAAAACTTGGAATTAAGAGGTGACTTGAATGATATATTACAATCTATTGACATTGAAGAGTCTCCCCTGGTTCAAGCATATTTCATCAAACTGGATACAGGTGGCGAATCAAAGAAATTGAGAACATCCAAAAAATTATATTTTGAGGATGAAGTGTTAGAGTTTGTCTTTAAACCTAGAAAACCCTTGACTAGGCAGTCTAAGAAAGTGCAGCAGCCAAATTTGGAGATAGAAAAAACAGGAGGTGAGGATACAAATTTTTTTGAAGAACCCATAAATATATCATCTCAAATGCTTGAAGAAGACAGAAACAGAATTTTTAATACTCAGAGAGAAAAAAGTAGTTATGAGGAGGTTAAAGACAAACTCAGACTTGCAAACATTGAAATTGATATATTGAAGAAGAAAGTGAGAATGCATGCTAGAGAAATGTCAAACTTTGAGAGGATGAAAGGTTTGTGGGAGCTAGAAAAGGTTTCAAACGTTGAGTCAATTAGCAGCCAGGATCAATTCTTCATATGGACCGTCACTGCAATCAAGGAAGCAAAGTTCATAAGGATGGTTAATACCAAACTAAGAGAAAATAATAGAAGTATTAAAAGGCAGGTTTAAGACCTTGAGATACATCTAGTAAAGCCTGAAGATCAACCATAGCCAAAATAAGTGTAAATAGTAAGTGACATTTCCTAACACATTTTTGAGGTTATGTGGAAAGATTTCATTTTTGAAAGCAGTTCAGAGTTGGTTTTTGTTGAGTATGAGAGCTTATATATAAATGAAAGGATGGCAGTAAAGGTTGGAAACTCAAATTTTTGGAAAAATTTGTGAAAAGATAGACATAGCAGTTTCGTAGTGCGCTACGAAACTGCTATAGGTGTTATGCACAGCAGTTTCGTAGCACGCTATGAAACTGTTGTAGGATGCAGTTTGAACAATTTTGAAAAATTTCAAAGGGAGAAAGGGTTTGTTTTTTAAACCTTGATGCTGTTTAAGAATGTACAAAGATCACAAGAGAAGATCCAATGCCAAAACAGATAAAAATGAAGGTTCCAAGTGAAGTTTTCAAAGGTAAAGTTCTACGCTATGAAAACAATAGACAGTTTCGTAGCGCAGCAATGTTAACAATTTTTGGCACATCTTCAAAGGTTTGGTTTAGGCATAGCTGGAAGGACAAAGTCACAAGAGCTTAATAAGACTTTGCCACATGTTTTGAGCACAAGTTGGTCAGTAGATGATTTGAAGAAACATAAATGAAGCATTATAGCTATTTTGCAGGGAACATGTTCCTATCTTTCAGGGCATATAAGAGGCAAATCAATACAGTCAAGTAGCAAGGAGATGGACATCATCAAGGTCGAAGTTTAGGAGGAGAAACTGTCAAATAGAATATTTAATACTTGGATAAGGTTGTTAAGTTATAATAAAGAGTTTTAATCCTAGTTGTATTAGGACTCTAGAACATACAGTTTAATCTGTCAGATGTAATTAAAGTTTGTTTTAGCAGTTGATAGGTGTCAAGCTAGAAAATTCAAATTTTTCTCAAGTGTTTGGAGAGAATCCAAGAATTTAAATATGTCTCTGTAAGAGACAAGAAGTCGAATTGCATAGGGTTGGAAATTTTCATTAACAAGCATACTGTTTTGTTGTAGAAAAGACTGTGTTTTTATTATTAATACAGAGATATTGGTTTCATCACTCAGGACTCAGAAAGGGTTATTGATGTTTGATATTCTCATGGTTTTCCTCTTTCAATTACTTGCAGTGGCATGAATGTATGTTACTTATAATTCACTGAAGGTGCTCTAACTTCCTTCATATGTTCATGAACTGTGTTTATTTTCTGTCCTACTATTCTGTTGATGCATCTAAACCCTGAAATGCCTTGACTTCCATATTCATGTTTTGTGAAAACACATTTGACTCCATAAGCCCAATAGATGTTTGTTGATTAGTAGTACAACTAATTATTCATTTTTATTCATTTTACTCATAGAGTTAGCCATCTAATCCTTATTTGAAAATCATAAACTTATTGAGAGAGCCCTCTCAGGTTGAGGAGGCTAAGCGTCAACTAAAAGTCTGGTTTGAAATAGTTACACTGAGGTAGCCTGACCAATAGCCTATTAGGACCTATTTTGGTGATAACAGATCTAATAAAATGGTGTGAAATGATCCTCAGAAGTGTCTTTATCAAAGAGGCCTCTAATTTCTTGAATTTTCCATTATTTTCCATCATTTTCATCCTCACATGCAACCTATGACCTTTCGCCTTCCTTTTCTCCTAATTTCCATTATTTTCATAAACAAAATGCCAATTAATGCCTCTTTCCTTTCCAAATACTTTTTCATTTCCTTCTCCAATTTACCCTATCCATAATAAACCAAATGAACACCCGCTAGGATGTTTTACCAAAAATTTAGCTTGGAAAATGTGTCCCATGACATTGGGCTTATTTTTCCTTTATTAAATTTATTTCATGAATTTTTAAACATGGTTGCTACATACATGTGGTATTGTGTGCATGTCATACATGTTGTTTTTTGTATGTGTGCTATTGTGTATGTGCATTGCATTATCATGGTATCGTGAAATGTGTATTCGTTGTGTTGTAATTTATGTATGTATATGTATTGTGTTGTACATTAGGTGTAGGTGTATGTATTGTGTTGTGTTGTACACTAGGTTTAGGTGTATGTGTTGTATGTCAAGTGTAGGTACATGTATGGTATGGTATTGTATGTAGTTTTTGGTTGTATGTGTGTGATGCACACTATGTGTATGTGTATGTGATTAAAGAGAAGGAATTGGGTGTTTGTCGAGTGTGGAAACTAATATGGCATGCATATAGAAAGGACATGTGATAAAGGAAGAGTCTAAGGATCAATTAAACGATATGTATCCATATTTTATTTATGTATTATTTAGGCATGCGTTCTATGATTATAGTTTATGATGGTTACATCGGATCTATGATTTTTATTTATAATGGTTGTGTTTTGAGCTAACTAGATGCGATATGTTTATGCATGATGATCTGATCAAATAGTTATTTTTACTTTTTATGACAGGAAGTAAACAGGATTGCAGGTGTACCTTATTAAAAGGCCACCAATGAGGTATGATGTGAATTTATTTCAATTAATTTTGATTCTATTTGAAATTATGTGCTTGGTATAGGAAAGCATGAAAATTCCCAGTTTATGTGATTGAAAGTGCCTAGTGTGGGTGGGTAAAACTGACTGCAAGAATTAGTAGCAATAGAAAAGGAATTAGAACAAGAAATAATATGTTGGTAAATCACTTCAGGATCAACACCATTGTGGGACAGTGGTACCCAATAGTGTCCATTTATTTTTGTGAGCATGCTATGATTGATATGATGGTTTTGAGGCAGGGATATGCTTTAGTTTTTTGACCTTCCGATGCGAGGAAGCCTTGCCAAGGGATGGATCGCCCGAGAAAGGGGATGCTGAGGAACTTGGGAGGTGAGTGGCTCCACGGAAGGGGGTAACCAAATTTCCCAAGGGACTGTGTAGCAGAGAAGGGAAGGGTATGGAATATATTGGTTTTGGTCATTATCATTTCCATATGGAATCAGAAGCACATTGGGAGTGTGCCTTGGAACAATGAGTCAGTAACTATTCACTAATAGAACAAGTAGCGCGGGATCATAGCATTGGAAATTGGATGCAAATTTTGACTTTGGTTGTTACACCATTTTTTGGTCATCTAACCTATTATCATTAGATGGACCTAAGTACACTATGTAAGACCAATTTTACTCCAAGTAAAATTTCTTTCACTATGAAAATAATTTAGTAAATCACCTTTATTAAGTTGTTTATGGTCTAAACAGAAAACCCCACAAGGAAATATTAAATAAATATACATTTGCTTGATTTTCCTCAAGAAATAATTAGTTAAACAGAAGTTTAATTAATATTTCTGGTTATATTTAACCCAAAACAAGGAAATTAATTAGATAAATCATTATTTATCTTATTATTTTCTAAATAATAATTGTTTAAATCTTATTTAAATAATATTTTTTGTTAAATATGACTAATTCACCCTTAAATAATTAAATAAATAATTATTTATTTTATTATTACTCAACCATATCCTTAAAATGATAAATAAATCATTTATTTATTTATTATTTACAAATAAATGGATTTGACTCAAGTCAAATTCCTTTTCCTTCCATCAAATATAATACAATATTCCATAAAAATTGGATCTAGGTTTGGTTAATAATATTTTAATTATGCACCAATCTCTAGACTCACTCAAAATTTTGTTATAAATAGAAGGGTTTTCCCATTCATTTGACACATTTTTTTGCCTAAAGATCACTCTGGATCTCAACACTTGGTCTGGCTATTGATCTACAATCATAGCCATACTTTTCCATTTTTGTCTGGGTTTCTACACCATCAAGAGAGAGAAATTCTAAATCTGAAGTGCTGAGGACTCACAAGAACCCATCCCATTGAGGAGAATAGGGAAAACCCTCTTGTGCTTTCCTCCCAGGTGCCATTAATAAAAATATTAATTGGATATATTCTTGTCTTGTTTTTTGGATCTATGGAGTAAATCTTATTTTTCTACCGCTTAATGTCTTCTAATGCATAGATCTAGATTTTTGTAGCATTTGTCTTGATCATCTAATTGCATATATGAATATATTAGCAATCATTTCTGATGTTATGGTTGTAAGTTATGC
This sequence comes from Pinus albicaulis, assembly GCA_034641835.2. Lineage (NCBI taxonomy): Eukaryota > Viridiplantae > Streptophyta > Pinopsida > Pinales > Pinaceae > Pinus > Pinus albicaulis. The sequence goes on from CM076579.1 coordinate 131,273,806, forward strand.
ACAGCTAAAGTGGTATTTTTTCGTACACTTCGAATAAATATTCATACTAACAACTGGCGACTCCACACGGGTTTACCATTATGACCATTGTCGTTTTTCTGATCCTTGCATATTGAGCTGCTTCAAACCATAGGATTTATCTTCAGCCCCTTTTTTTTCTTATTCTTGATGTTTTTTTTAACACATAAAACCCTAAAATAATAAAAATTCTAACTTTCGTGGGTTTTCGTGCCCATTGCGTAGGTGATAGACATCAGCCGCAGCTGAGATGACAATTTTTTCTGAAATCTTCTGCCGAGAGTGCCGGAAGTGTAGGTCACACTTTTCTGCCCAAAACCTATGACTTGGACCTCCAAGACGCACTTTATAGCCCAAAAAGTGTGACCTCTATTGAAAACAGGCCAAAAACTCCCACCTGGACTTTCCGCAGGGATTTTTTCTGAAAGTTCTATGGGTTCTGCTGAGCCTCTGTTCAGGGTTGTCTGACCTCCATCTCTGCCTGTTTTTGACTTGTACCTGTTATTTTTCGCTCAACTAAGTGGGAACCTAGCCCCCTAGGGCTTCAGTACCCTCCACTTTTGGTGGAAGAGTGTTTGTTATTGCAGGTTGTCTGAAATTTCAGAGTCTTCAACAATTTTTTTAGATTTGATACCTCATCTTCAATTCCACTTCAAATCGGCTTGTTATCCATCCAATTCTCCTCTTTTAGCTTTGTTTTGGTTTTCCCTTAGGAGTCACTCCGCTTCCTTCCTGGAGATAGCCTTTCGCCACCTATTTTTATAGCAATTTTCCTCTGATTTGTTGCTATTTTCTGCACCACTTTCCAGCAGATTTTATCTTTTAGATCTCTATCCCTCTTGACCCAAGATCTATTAGCCTATTTTAGTGTTTTTTGTTTAGTTTTCTACTCACCTATATACTAATTGTTGAGAGACCCACTTTCTTGGGTTTAGATTATTGCATTATTAGCTGGTTATTTTCTGTTTTGCAGGCCTATATACTGTCATTTGCAGGGTTCTTTACAACTATACAACAACACTTTTTATTTTTCTCTACAAATGTCTAGGTTTAAAAATTAAAATTTACACACTTTTACACACACACCCTAAGCGAAAAAGGGCTTGGTCAACACCGCCAAGAAAAGACTCTTAAAACATTGAAATCATTTGATCCTGCACCTCTTTGCCCTTGTTTCAACATTGTAATCACTTGATCCTGCACCTTCCTGCCCTTGTTGGTCTCTTTTTCCCATGTGTTGTGTTTGTGACGTCATTGTTGTGCCACCAAGGTGTTTATCTCAGAGACTTCTTAGCCTTCATCCTCAGTTTCTGGTTGGAATACTTACTCCTCCACATAGAGTTCGAGTTAGTCCTCTACCGAGTCCGCACACCAACTCTTTTTCTGGTCCTTTGGGTTCTCCTTCTCATCTCACCTCCAGTTCTCCCCCTGACACCTTGACTATGTCTGGTGCAGCACCTAATGTTGGTGGTAACCCCGGCCCTCCTGCCGGAAATACCACTAGTGGGACCGCCACAGACACTACCCCGATAGCTCCCTTGCTCCCTTTCATAGCAGGCCTCAGCCTCCTCGATTTTGACCAGTTGATAAACGACCCTATACACCATGACGCTAGTTGGCCTTCTATACTAGCATAGCTCCCTTCAGACATCCAAAAGTTTGAAGGTCTTGATGGAGAATATCCTTCAAATCATATTCAATCTTTCCACATGTGGTGTTCATCAAATTCCATTACCAATGACTCTGTCTGTCTTCGGTTGTTCCAACGAACGCTTACTAGTGAAGCTTCTAAGTGGTATGTTGATCAGGCCCCTTCCTCTCATACCACCTTTGTGATTCTTGCTCGGGAATTTTTGTCTTATTTCCAGCTCCCCCTTCGTTACGACATTGGGACCGAGCTCTTGACCTCCTTTCGTCAATCATTTGCAACCCGCCTATCCAAACATGTTCAGGAATGGCGGAGACGAAGGAGCCTATGTAAAGCCCCTCCCTTTGAGGACCATGTCTACATGGAATGGTTCCTTAAGACTCTCTTACCACATATCGGGAAAGACATTGCATCATAATTTCCTTAAACCGAAGAAGCCGCTCTCCAAATTGTGTTAAAATATGACCTGATCTATGCTCAGTCGAGTTATGTTTATACCATTATACCTGATATTCCCAGACTTGGTGGTGCCAATGCACCAAGGGCATCTCACGCTGTTGATGGTATCGTTGGAGCTCTTTTTAATCAGTATGCTCAACCTCCTATGGGATATGGTTTCTCTCAGGGTGGGGCCAGCACCTCCGGCACTTTTTCCCCTCCCGGTAGCACGTATCCAGGATATGACATGACTCCTCCTTTTGCCCAACCTCCTATCTACCACACTGATTTCCAACATCCTTATTATCTGTATTCACAACCTGGTGCTCCAACTTCTCCAGAACTAGCACCTCATCCTCCCTTGCCTTCTCAACCCCTGCAACAACAACCACCACCCCCTCCGTGGCAGGTGTATGCATAGCAGGGCATGACTAATCCTCCTCCCTCAAAAAGGAAGAGGAAAGGAAATCAAAGTCAAGCTGCCTCTGGTATGTTGGGGGTTCCTATGTTTTGGCAGATCTGGAAATACCAAAAGATAAGACAACATCAAACCACTTTGGGACGTCAAGATCTAGCCCTCCTGGTTCTAGAGAGGGATCTCTCCATAAATACAAAGAATGATATATATTTAAAGATCAAAATGAGATATTAGGCTAGGTATGAAGCATGAGGGGGGGTTTAAATGATTGGGTCGGCTATCGGTTTTGTCATGAGATCATAGACTGAGAAGGTAATGGGAGGAAAGGAACAAAGTAGCAGGATGTTTCGACAAAAGAGGATAGCTCAAGAAAGTGCCATCCATTGGGCTATGGAGTCATGAAAGGGGATTACTTGCACACAAATAGCCAAGGCTTTCAGAGGTCAAGTCATCTATAATAAAGGATATTCAAGATAGATGGTGGAATGGAACATTAAGAGTGAAGGTGAAAGAAGGAAAGAAACCCAATTTCTGTCTATAGATTAGGTCAGAGGTCATTTAACTCCAGACCTTCTTGGACATACTCAAAGGAAACTTTCAAAGGAGGGACAAAGGGGCAGCTAATAGATCGGACCAGAGGTTATTTAACTCTAGGTCTGCTTTAGCATGCTCCAAGGGAAAAAAAAAGATAAGATTTGACACAAAGCTAGAGTCTATAGATCGGCGAAGGACTTTTAACCTTCCCTGCTTTGACACCAGCAAGAAACCTCCAAGCAACAAGCTCTGAGTTCACACATCAGCTAGCAGGAAATAACATCTACTACACTAGTTAAACCACATGAATTCACCCTCAGATTTCACTATCAGCAGAAAACATTAAGGGTAAGGAGAGCAGAAACACAGGGTACCATACGAGGTTATATCCTGTGTTATATTTCTGATACCTACCAAAAGAAAATGAACAACATGGAAATGTAAATAAAAAATATGATAGAAAAAACATCACCCGTAGTAATAGACCAGGATCCTGTGAAATTTGCTTGATTAATTGATGCAAAACCAGTCACATACACTGAGCTCAATGGCATAACACAGTCCAAAATTTCTCCTCCAACCTACTACATTAAAAAATACTCTGCTACTCCCTCCCAAGACTATTCTAAAAGTTGAAATGAATCCCTACAACTACAACAGCAACAATCGAACCCTTTACAATGTGTTCTTCAGGAATTTTTATATGAGAAGAGAATAACAGGAGTAGATGGTATTCATTAAATGGATCTCATTAAGACAGAGTGGTGGAAGAGTTCGAGCCCACTCTGCTTAATAGCTCTTCACTATACTCTGTAGACTATTTCAGAGCCTCTATCAGGTCGATATTGACCTCAAATGTGTTCTTGAAGTCCTTCTAGCTGTTTGGAACTCTGCGCTAGCCTTCTGGAATAAATGAACTGGGTGGAAAATCTGCAAGGTCTCCATACTTCATAACTGTTGTTTGATAGTCATAGAAACTTTTGTCAGTATATTCATCTATTTTAGGGCTCAAGGAGGCATGGAGAACACTGTCCGAAGGTGTCTTTCTGGAGAAAAGTGTTCCGCTGATGTCAAACACAGATATGACTTGTTTCGTGTGCATTTGGTCTTCAAAATGTGATGTCTTCCTATGAATCAGGATTAAAGCATTAAGTATTCAATTACGGGCTTTAATCAACCTTCAAACCTCTACTGCTGTTACACTGGCCGATGCTGAAATGGCCTCTTCTGCATTCAGAGTCACAGTAACCATGACTACGAAACATAGAGTGAATTCATCACTCCTGTAAACCCTGCACAATAAATGAACCAATTATAAAACCTACGAGGCGACGGAAGAATGTTGTGGAGGCCTGTGGAAGCGGTGGTGGAGTAGTGGAGAAAAATGGACACAATGAAAGAGTGGTGGAAGAATGATATTTAGTGCTAAACACTAAGGTTTAGCCTTTGGCCGAAATACAAAGGAAAGGGGCCAGATGAAATGAAAACGGGGACCTTGGATGGTGGGACCCGGCGGGTGGAGGGCGATTAGTTTTGGGCCATTGGATCGCAGGAGGTGATCAACGGTGGGGATTAAAAGATGAAGTCAATAGGAAAACCCGATGGAAAAAATATAGTGGAGGCACGATGCAATGAAGACTGTCAATCTAGATCAAACGGATGGTAACGATCAAATTGGAAAATCGCAATCGGGGGGGGACAGCGGGGAACACATTTGAGAACCTCTGATTAGCGATGCGTGATTCAACGCCAACCATTGGATCGTGATGGGGATCAATGGTAGAGATTAAATCGGTGGGGAGACGGGCGGGGACAACTTAAAATTTGCGATGCGATTGGAGCGGTGGTGCGATGGAGTGACTGTCGTCCGATCTGGAGGCAGATCGACAGCTCTGATGAAATCAGAGGAGTAGATGGATAGGGGCGACGGGCGCAGTGTGATTAGCATTGGGCCATTGGATATATATATATATATATCAACGGCTCAGATCGCAGCGGGGGTCTATAGGACCATATTACAATCACATCGGAATTTTTTTCGTATAACATAGAAATGCGCTTCTCGAAATTTGTGATTGCGATTAGCGCCCAGGCCTTAGTGCTTGGTCTTAGCGCTCGGGGCATATGGGGAAGTGGTTAAAGGGTTGGGCCGAAAGGGGCTAGGCCTGATATAAGTTAAGAAGTGGGTTTCTTGGCCTATTTTAATGCTTTTTGAGGCCAAAAAGGGGCAACGGTAGAGAGGAAAAGGGTTTATTAAACCAAACAAAGAGTATTTGAAGGGTTTAAAAGGGGACTTAAGATGGTTTAGAGGGTTAGTGAGGAATTTAGAGAGGGGAAAAAGATGAGGAAAACAGAGGTCTAGTGGGGATGAGATAAGAGGGAAAAGGCCATTTTGGGCATTCTTCTTCACAATAGAGAGGCTTTTTAATTGGAAATAGAAGTGAGGATTCATCAAAGGACAAAGGCATGAGGAGGCTTCAAGGATGATATGTTTTCAAGGGAAATGCATTCCTTGAAGGCTCAAAAACAATTTGGCCCCTGTTTTCTTGTCAAAAAATTTATAGGGGGCTAACAGTGGCTCCACATGGGGATGGCTTCTTCTTGGAGGAGCCAAGAATTCAGAAGATAAATCTTTGGAGTAGGCCAGATGCCTGGTACTTGAGACACCTATTTTATTTCTTTGGATAAGCTGCCACAAATCATGAAGACATTACATCAGCAATAAAAATTCTCCCAAACAACTACCTACCCAAACTATAGTCCTAACATTTTTTCTTCTGGGTGCATTTGGACTTGCATACCCTTACATCATCAATTTTTTGCAATACAGGAAAATAAACCTATTCTACTTCTACCCTTATTACTCCATGAGACTAGATCAAACTGTTGGCCTCATCATTTCTCTACCTAATATAATATCTGCTAGGATTAAACTGTCTAGCAGATTTCTTCTCTACATTCTAAGACATAAATTGAAAAACAGTCAAGCCAGGATTAGACTGCCTGACTTGCTAGACTTTGCAGAAATTAAAAACAAATAACTACATGCTCACAGACTGAGCTTTATTGAGATTTCCTACCTACTCTACTCTACTTGGAACTCTCTTATGGTCTAGGTGATACAATAATGCCAATGCAGCCAGTCAAGCAGTAGCAAAAAAGGGCAGAAGGATTGACTGCTCATCAGAGAAAACCACATGGTGCTCTGCTTGTGGTTCTTCAAAACTGAGGTCACCATCGGTGTGACCACTCCTGATGAATCTGGCCCTAGTGAAGGATCAATGCTAGATATTTCGAGCTAATCAGGGCCTCTGTGTACTCTGCCACATGATAAATGAACAGATGATGCACACTTTCTTCTTTCAGGCCTACCATGACTGGTAGGCTATCTTCATCCTGGGTAGCTTTGATTACTGTATCTTCCACTACATCTTCAGTGTGGCTCTTGAAAGGCCGATCATCTTCTTCTTGTATTTCAACAAGCAGTGGAATCTCTTCTTTCTTAAGGGGAGGGAGAATTTCCAAAAAGGCTCTCAGGTCTCTGAACTGATATGATTTTTCTTGTGAGTTTAGAAATTCAATCTCAACTTCATACCTTTCAACCACCAATTCTAGAAAGATTTTCTTAAGCACGGGATTAAAACTTGAACTGAGAAGAATAGCCCCAGGGAGGTCCTCCACCTCCAGCTCTGCTAAGTCACGTGACATTACATCTCGACACTTTGCTATGAAACTTGGATGCATTTCTGCAAACTGCTCAGAGTCTTCCATTAGAGAAGTAACTTGGTCTTCAGCGTGGATGATGTTGTAATGTGACTGGCCTCCCAGTGGAGTCTCATGAAACCAAGATAATCAGCGTCCTACTGATCACCAGTGGAGTCTTTTAATGATTTAGGAACTGTGGAGTTTCCAGGTGGATGATTTACAATTTTACTGCCCACCGCAGTGATTTACCAAATCAAGGTTGATTGGTCTTTCCCCAGCGGAGTCGCCATTATGTTGGGGGTTCCTATGTTTTGGAAAATCTAGAAATACCAAAAGATAAGACAACATCAAACCACTTTGGGACCTCAAGATATAGCCCTACTGGGTCCGGAGAGGGATCTCTCCATAAATACAAATAATGATATATCTTTGAATATCAAAATGAAATATTAGGCTAGGTATGAAGTACGAGGGGGGGTTTAAATGATTGGGTCAGCTATCGGTTGTGTCATGAGATCATAGAGTGAGAAGGTAATAGGACGAAAGGAACAAAGCATCAGGATGTTTCGGTAAAAGAGGATAGGTCAAGAAAGTGCCATCCATTGGGCTATGGAGTCATGAAAGGAGATTACTTGCACACAACTAGCCAAGGCTTTCAAAGGGCAAGTCATATATACTAAAGGATCTTCAAGATAAATGGTGGAATGGAACATTAAGAGTGAAGGTGAAAGAAGGAAAGAAACCCAATTTCTGTCTATAGATTAGGTCAAAGGTCATTTAACTTCAGACGTGCTTGGACATACTCAAAGGCAGCTTTCAATGGAGGGATAAAGGGGCAGCTAATAGATCAGACCAGAGGTCATTTAACTCCAGGTCTGCTTTAGCATGATCCAAGGGAAAAACAAAGATAAGATTTGACACAAAGCTAGAGTCTATAGATCGGAGAAGGAATTTTGACCTTCCCTGCTTTGACACCAGCAAGAAACATCCAAGCAGCAAGCTCTGAGTTCACACATCAGCTAGCAGGAAATAACATCTGCTACACTGGTTAAACCACATGAATTCACCCTCAGATTTCACTATCAGCATAAAACATTAAGGGTAGGGAGAGCAGAAACACAAGGTACCATACGAGGGTATATCTTGTGCTATATTTTTTATGCCTACCAGAAGAAAATGAACAGCATGGAAATGTAAATAAACAATATGATAGGAAAAACATCACCCGTAGTAATAGACCAGGATCCTGTGAAATTTTCTTGATTAATTGATGCAAAACTAGTCACATACACTGAGCTCAATGGCATAACACATTCCAAACTTTCTCCTCCCAGCCTACTACATTACAAACTACTCTGCTACTCCCTCCCAAGACTGTTCTAACAGTCGAAATGAATCCCTACAACTACAACAGCAACAACCGAACCCTTTACAATGTGTTCTTCGGGAATTCTTATAGGAGAAGAGAATAACAGGAGTAGATGATATTCATTAAATGGATCTCATTAAGACAGAGTGGTGGAAGAGTTCGAGCCCACTTTGCTTAATATCTCTGCACTGTACTCTATAGACTATTTCGGAGCCTCTGTCAGGTCGATATTGACCTCATATGTGTTCTTTAAGTCCTTCTGGATGTTTGGAACTCTGCGCTAGCCTTCTGGAATAAATGAACTGGGTGGAAAATCTGCAAGGTCTCCATGCTTCATAACTGTTGTCTGAGAGTCGTAGAAACTTCTATGAGTATATTCATCTTTTTCAGGGCTCAAGGAGGCATGGAGAACACTGTCCGAAGGTGTCTTTCTGGAGAAAAGTGTTCCGCTGATGTCAAACACATATATGACTTGTTTCGTGTGCATTTGGTCTTCAAACTGTGACGTCTTGCTATGAATTAGGATTAAAGCATTAAGTATTCAATTACGGGCTTTAATCAACCTTTAAATCTCTGCTGCTATTACACTGGCCGATGCTGAAATGGCCTCTTCTGCATTCGGAGTCATAGTAACCGTGACTGCGGAACATAGAGTGAATTCATCACTCCTGTAAACCTTGCACAATAAATGAACCAATTATAAAACCCAGGGGGCGATGAAAGAATGTTGTGGAGGCCTATGGAAGTGGTGGCAGAGTAGTGGATAACAGTGGACACAATGAAAGAGTGGCAGAAGAATGATATTTAGTGCTAAACACTAAGGTTTAGCCTTTGGGCGAAATACAAAGGAAAGGGGCCAGATGAAATGAAAATGGGGACCTTGGATGGTGGGACCCGGTGGGTGGAGGGTGATTAGTTTTGGGCCATTGGATCGCAGGAGGCAATCAATGGTGGAGATTAAAAGATGAAGTCAATAGGAAAACCCGATGGAAGAAATATAGTGGAGGAGCGATGCAATGAAGGCCGTCGATCTAGATCAAATGGACGGTCATGATCAAATCAGAAAATCACAATCGGGGGGGGGGGGGGGGGGGGGTAGGGGGGAACACATTTGAGAACCTCCGATTGGAGATGCGCGATTCAAGGCCAACCGTTGGATCGTGAAGGGGATCAGCGACGGAGATTAAATCGATGGGGAGACGGGCGGGGACAACTTAAAAGTTGTGATGCGATTGGAGTGGTGGTGTGATGGAGCGACTGTCGTCCGATCTGGAGGCAGATCGACGGCTCTGATGAAATCAAAGGCGCAGATGGATAGGGCGACGGGCGTGGTGCGATTAGTGCTGGGCCATTAGATCTATATATATCAATGGCTTAGATCGCAGCGGGGGTCTATAGGACCATATTACAATCGCATCAGAATTTTTTTCGTATAACACAGAAATTCGCTTCTCGAAAGTTGTGATTGCGATTAGCGCCCAGGCCTTAGTGCTTGGTCTTAGCACTCGGGGCTTATGGGGAAGTGGTTAATGGCTGGGCCGAAAGGGGCTAGGCCTGATATAAGTTAAGAAGTGGGTTTTTTGGCCTATTTTAATGCTTTTTTAGGCCAAAAAGGGGCAATGGTAGAGAGGAAAAGTATTTATTAAACCAAACAAAGAGTATTTGAAGGGTTTAAAAGGGGACTTAAGATGGTTTAGAGGGTTAGTGAGGAATTTAGGGAGGGGAAAAATATGAGGAAAACAAAGGTCTAGTGGGGATGAGATAAGAGGGAAAAGGCCTTTTTGGAAATTCTTCTTCACAATAGAGAGGATTTTTAACTGGAAACAGTAGTGAGGATTCATCAAAGGACAAAGGCACGAGGAGGCTTCAAGGATGATGTGATTTCAGGGGAAATGCATTCCTTCAAGGCTCAAAAACAATTTATCCCCCTATTTGCTTGTCAAAAAATTTATAGGGGGCTAACATGGTAATCATGGACCTAATCAAGGTAATGCTCCTAACACTACAAACCAACAACAAGGCATTCAGTCCAAGCAGGACAGGCCTCTTTGTATGAACAAGCCCTTTTCATGTTGTGGTGTTAATGGTCATTATACACATGATTTTCCCCTTTTGCCACAGATGCGACATCTATGGGAGTCTCAAGCAACATTGAGAGGACAGCAAGCCATTCCTTCCATTCCTCCCAGCCCTACACCTAGTCAACCGGCTGTGCTTATCAATCCTTTCCCTCAGTAGGGATTTGTAGCTACCCAACCACCTGAAGGATAGGTGGCCACTCAACCTCTTTCATTTGGTTCCCCCGATTACTAGATTTTCATGATGTCCTCTAATCAGCCTTCTGAACCTTCTTCTCCTGGTCCTTTACCTTCAGATGGTACTCATGAGCACCTTTATCCTCCTGGAACGGTTCCTCTAGGCCTCAACCACCTTAGAGTTGTCCCACCTAGTCATTACCCCTCTGGTTAGATACTGTTCCTAGCTCCCCCACCGGGAGTGTATACTGTACCTGATATCTCCACCCACTCTCTTCCTATCATGACGCTTGGGATTCCCGTCTGGTACCTCGATCCTCCAGCCGCCACCCCACCTGGTCAGCCTAAACCTTATCTTGCTTTGACCCTGGTTCAACAGTGCCTCATTCACCTCAACAGGAACCACCTTTCGTTGTGACTACTTCAGGTAAGAAGGGAAAAGCTCGCAAAAGGGCATCAAAGGACAAGGCCACCCTGACAAACCTTGCCCCTTCTCAACCTCCACAACATACCACCGAATGTGCTTTGTGTGATGTTGTCAGCCACGCCACCCATACTTGCCCAGAGTTTCCTCACCTCTAGTCCATGGTCAATGAGACGTTTCTGGAATCTGATGTCCCAGAGGTATATGTCACTATACCCGATTCAATCCCCAAAATCAAACCATTGTGCACAAATCACCCCTATGCTTTGTGTGATTTCCATGGCCACTACACTCACTTTTGCCCTCGCCTCGAAGAGTATCGTTCCTCTTTAGAAGCCTTATGCCAATTCGAGGCTGAGCACAATGATTCAATCGCTCCCTTATTCTCACATCCTGCTTCGGCAACACCAGAAGTCACATATGCTCCCATTCACATTCCCCCTTATGATGTCGAGATCACGGGTCCTTGGTCGGAAGTCCCCGATGAAACCTCCCTCGATTTTTTGCCCGACCTCCACTCGGCACCCTCCCTAGTCTCAACATTGGTAGTTCCTTTGTCTGCTTCCTCCTCTGTCACCCCTAGTGACGATACACATGCAAACCTTTCCTCTCATGAGGAGGAGTAAGGTCACTTCGCCATGTTAGGTGGTCTTTCTTCCATCATTTGCCCCATCTTCTATTACGATGATGACATTATGGAAGTAGCCACCACTCCTGACTTTACCTATTCCCCCTTACATCGAATTCATGCATTCGAATCACATGCACATTGTGGCCATTACATTGACATCCAATGTTTGGGTAAGGGGGGCACTCATATTGGAGAGACCAAGAGAAGCAATTCTTCAACACTCTCCTAGTGAATCTAGTCATGACGAATTTAGTCCCATTATTCTTCCACATTTAGAAGAACCTCTAGAGTCCCATATCACTTCAATATCACTCTAGGGATGATACCCCTCGTCATTCCTTCATTTTTTATTAGTAACCCAGTCTCATAGACATCGTGGTTGACCAACCTATATAGGTTTTTTGGGAGAACATCAGTTCATTATCCCAAATACGATCTTTGGGATATTAGCACCCTGTGTGCCAACTTAGAAACTTAAAGTCCATTTAATTCATATATGAAGTTTCAAAAGAAATTGGTAATCTTCTATTTCCTTTCTCAAACTGCACAACCATACCGAAAAAAAATGACGCACCACATCATTAAACTGTGTTTATATTTCCCTTTTTCTAAATACATTTTGGCATGTACACAACATGTTTGGGGCCACATATACCCCTCATCTATAAAGATCCAAGATCTCAGCCAAAAACATCACTGAAAACCCCTTTTTTCTGACAGGTCACACTGTTTAGGTCATTTCTTGAGATAGATCACATTTTTCTGCCCAGAACCTGCTACCCAGGTCGCAGAACAGAGCCCAAAAAGTGTAACCTGGCCTGTTCATGAGCTCTGGGTACCTAAACTGAAATTTCAATCCACTGAAATGAAAGAGTAGGATTAGGCCTCTTACTTACAACTGATATATCTCTAATTTCAATGGTCAGTTTATCTGCTACAATTTTCACATGATTTAAGGCCTCCTCTCCTCACAACATTCACCACAACTCCACCAGAAAATAAGTGAATCTGGAAGGAAAATGCCTTATTAAAATAAAACCCCTGATTTTTCTTTTTCTTACTGTGACCAAAACGTAGCTAAATTTGACGAATCGTATATACCATTGGAAAGATCTCACCAAGCCCTCAAATGGGTATCCATCAGCTTTTTTGACTTGATACTTCACCAGGACACTTTTTGTCCAAGAAGTGCCACTTCACCCTTCCCCAAAAATCGAATTTCTTCAATTGCAACACTCGTACCAGGGGAACCATGTTGCCTCCATACTTTTCCATGCTCGTGTCGACTTTCATCATGAGTCACCATCCGATACTCATGATTTTATGGTCCCCATCGGCCCCTTTTCATATGTGGTAGCACCATTGAGTCACCCTTGTTTAGAGCATTCGAGATGAGTCATCATTGCTTTCATGGATTCTATCCCTAGTCCTTTTACATCTCACCACAGTCCCCCATCATTCATTGCTTGGTCCCTCTCTAGTGTCGCACATTATGGCCTTCAGTCTTGCTATCCCCTATCCCTCATGATGTTGTGTCAGTTGCTGCCAGTGCAATGTTCCCTTTTCAGAAACATTGTCAATCGACAAGAAAATCTATTCTAGAGATAGAACGAAGGGGCATTTACTGAATTTTTCACCTTCATGAAGAAGGATGAGCTCCAAAGGCTACCTGTCCCACTATCATACTCTTTCTATAGAGTGATTGTCAAAGGAAAATATCCCCAAGAGGGAATTACAACAAGATTGGAAATCTCTCAAGATAACCCAAAAATGCAGCTACAGCAATATAAAGACATAAACTGGAAATAGCAGTGAATAAACATTATGCCAAAATGTATGAAAACCCTTAAGCCATTTTATTATGAAATATCAGAATAAAAATGGTACAATGAACATCAAAGGAACAAGACAAGAAGCCTTCCATGAAAACATATGCCAAAATACAAAGTGCTGCTCCATAGCAGAATGCCCATGAATAGGGACTGCACATTCATAGAAGGGAGACTACCATACTAAGTGAAAAAAATCATGGATCTGAATAAACATGGCTCATACATCATTTTGAGAGAAGATCTAAGCTCCCAATCACTACCTCAAGTCAATCCTAGAAGGATTGGATGAAATATGCAAAACTGCTGAAATGCCAGAGTTGCTGGGTAGTTGCAGCAACTCAATACATGGAATGGAATGGAGAAGGCTGAATGGATGAAGCTGATGAAGAGTCATTCTTTTTTGGAAATCTGAAGTGCAAGGATTATCCCTACACCAAAGATCTCACCCTCTGAAATGCCTGCAAAACCCTCACTGCAAATGTGCTCCAACTAGAACGCAGTCTATGAGAGGGCCTGCGCTGCAACTGATGAAAGTGGCTGGCCTTTAGCCAAATATAGTGGAATAATATCTAGAACCATCCTCACTAACCTCCCGGAAGTAGAGAACCTCCCTCCTTTGAAATATTAGCTCAAAATGGTGTTGTAGGAAACCTCCTAGCAACATCCCGCAACACTACACAATAATCTGCTACAGAAACTGTGCCGATGAAGTAAGCTGATGCTATGGCCTGAATGCCGGAATATGGAGGATGAGTGCAATCCTTCATGAGCTACTCAAGAAGGAGAGGAATTCTTAAACAGGACTCCCTCGTGCCCGAAGGCACTGCAGCTCTGCTAAACAGCAAGAGGCAGCAATTTGTCTGAATAGACAATTAATCAAATGATCTAAGATAATCTCCATGGGTTGCTTTTCTCCTCTTTTAAACACTACGAAGTCTCCTCCTTCCTTCATCTAGAATTTTCCTCCCCCATGGAATATTCCTCCACTAAAACTGCGTTGTCCCACCTAGTGCTTGCCAACTCATGCCAACACAGTTTGACTTGGTCAATTAGGCCTTGTCCATTTGCATTTTAACCTATTTCACACATGAGGGTGTGAAATCCAGCTCCATGATGATCCCTTTTCACATTGTAAGGGATTTTATTCCTGTTTATTACATGAATGGGTCACTTTACCCACTTTTATTCAACAAAATGAAAATATGCAACTATAATGTTCCATTTTAGCTTGAGGCTAAAATTGGGAACATTACGGCCAGGTCATCCATTCCCTTTATACTCTAACAAGGGAAGTCATCCGTTCACTACCCTTTCCCCTCCATTTCATTATCATCATTGGTGTCAGTCTGTCAGTCACTCTACTATTTTCTCTCGTGCCCTAGTTGAGGATCCCTTATTGCCTCACCTATGGCGGACCTCCTTCTATAGACATCAACTCATTTATTCTAGAAGACAGGTTTAGAGGGCGGTGTAACTTGGTTCCAGCTTTCACTCTAGTTCGGTGCCTCAGATCAGGCAAAGGGACTCATTATTGCCCTTTGACCTGATTGTTTCTCAACTCCATCTCCTTTCAGCATGATCGAGATCTGTATACTCAATTGTTCAGTGATGCAGCAGCTGACATTGATGATTCTCGAGTGTGTGTGAGATGTCCTAGCCCTCATGAGGGGGTGGCCCTACAGGTAGCTCCCACACACTCGGATGACCTCTTCATCACAGCCTTCGATGCAACTCCATACATTTGATGATGTCAACCTCAGCCGCTTGCAGTGCCATTTTGTTTGCATGTATCAGTCAGATTTTCAGAGCCCTTTCCTGTTTTTAGGGGCATTTGGGTTGCATTTATATCTCATGTACTCAGATATTGTTGTACAAGTCCTAGCTGTTATCCCAGGCACAATATATATATGGGATTCATTATCATGTTATTTATCTGCCTCAATTTTATGCCAGCATATGCTTTATTATTGAGTTCTGTGGTTTTTTGGGCACCTTATTTTTTGTACTATTTCCTCGGCGGGCATAGGTATGCCTCCCTCGCTGCCTATAGTAGTTACTCACTAAAAAATACTTTTCGCACCTGCAAGTCACCTCCTCAGGGTATAGTTCTTTCAGCACTTTGGTTTACCTTATACTTCTCTCTCTTAGACTTCCCCTCCGATGTCTAGTGATTGAGTTCTTACAACGTACTTTAGTCATACGATTAGCTCCTAACGCTCGCACGCTGGGGGGAAATATGTTACACCATTTTTTGGTCATTTAACCTATTATCATTAGATGGACCTAAGTACACCATGTAAGACCAATTTTACTCCAAGTAAAATTGCTTTCACTATGAAAATAACTTAGTAAATCACCTTTATTAAGTTGTTTATGGTCTAAACAGGAAACCCCATAAGGAAATATTAAATAAATATACATTTGTTTGATTTTCCTCAAGAAATAATTATTTAAACAAAAGTTTAATTAATATTTCTGGTTATATTTAACCCAAAACAAGGAAATTAATTAGATAAATCATTATTTATCTTATTATTTTCTAAAGAATAATTGTTTAAATCTTATCTAAATAATATTCTTTGTTAAATATGACTAATTCACCCTTAAATAATTAAAGAAATCATTATTTATTTGATTATTACTCAACCATATCCTTAAAATGATAAATAAATCATTTATTTATTTATTATTACTTAATCACATCCTAAAAATGATAAGTAAATCATTTATTTATTTATTATTTACAAATAAATGGATTTGACTCAAGTCAAATTCCTTTTTCCTCCAACAAATATAATAAAATATTCCATAAAATTTGGATCTAGGTTTGGTTAATAATATTTTAATTATGCACCAATCTCTAGACTATCTCCATATTTTGTTATAAATAGAAGGGTTTTCCCATTCATTTGACACCTTTTGTTGCCTAAATATCACTCTGGATCTCAACAGTTGGTCTGGCTACTGATCCACAATCATAGCCATAATTTTCCATTTTTGTCTGGGTTTTATACACCATCAAGAGAGAGAAATTCTAAATCTGAAGTGCTGAGGACTCACAAGAACCCATCCCATTGAGGAGAACAGGGAACACCCTCTTGTGTTTTCCTCCCAGGTGCCATTAATAAAAATATTCATTGGATATATTCTTATCTTTTCTATTGGATCTATGGAGTAAATCTTATTTTTCTACTGCTTAATGTCTTCTAATGCATAGATCTAGATTTTTGCAGCATTTGTCTTGATCATCTAATTTTAGATCTGAATATATTAGTAGTCATTTTTGTTGTTAGGGCTGTAAGTTATGCACATCTAAAGTGGTATTTTTTTTTACACCTCGAATAAAGATTCATATTAACATTGGTAATGGATTATGGACTTCCTGGGAAGGAGGTGAATCCTGGTATTAATTTTAAGGGTGAAGCTGTGAGCCTCTGGATTACCTTGTTGATTGATATGTGAATCATATCCTTTTACTTGTTGGATGACCAAATATGCATATGTGTATATGTGTATATTATTGTAAATATTATATTGAGTTGTGTTATAAAGCTTCATATATAGTATGGTTATTTTTAGGTTGAAGAAAATGTGCATGAGTGTCTATGTGGTTTTTGTTGTAAATACCATAATTTGTTGTGTTTTAAAGCTCCAATAAATGGTATGTTTATTATGTTTTCAATAGGATGTCATTGTAAATAAAATATTGAGTTGTGTTATAAAGCTCCATGGGAATTATGTTTTTTTTTCAATGATTTATTGTTCATAGGTGTCATAGAACATCGAGGAAGGTGTTACTCCAAGGAAGAGGGTTTTGTAAGAGCCTTGAGTTAAGAAACCATGTAATAAAGTTAATAAAGGCAAAATAAGACCAAGTTCATTGGACACATGTTCTAAGGTAAATGTTGGGAAACAAATCCTAGTGTGGGTGTTCATTTGGTTTATTATGGCTAAGGGAAATTAAGAAAGGAAATGGAAAAGGCTTTGGAAGGGCAAGAGATATTACTTGGAATTTTATTTATGAAAATAATGGAAAATAGGAGAAAAGGAAGGTGAAAGGTCACAGGTTGCATGTGAGGAGGAAAATGAAGGAAAATAATGGAAAATTCAATAAATTAGATGCCTCATTGATAAAAACGGCTTTTGAGGATCAGTTCACAACCTTTGTCAAATCAATTTTGAACTCTCTATCTATTCTCGCTACTCTCTCTTACTATTGAACATGTAGATCATTGTTGGAACACTCTAGTATTGGAGCAAGGAAAAAAAGGAAGGAAAAAGAAGGAAAAGAAAAGTAAATATAAAGAAAGGAAGAGTTTGATCAAGCTGATAAAATGGGATTACTTCTAGGTATCGAGTTGCATGTATGATTTTCTTGCTAGTTTTTTCACGGATGGTACATCCATGTGTGTATCTAGTTCTGTTGTTGTCATTGGCTTGGGTTTTTCCAGGTGTGAGAGTGGTTTTAGCCCTGCCTTTCCATTTTTAGATAGCCATGGTGTGATGGGGTTTCTACTACTTGGTTGAACTGGATTGTCAGATGGTTTCGAAACTAAGTGGGGTGGTCTCAGGAGGAAACACAAGGCCTAGGAATCCCTGGAAAGCTGAAGGTGGTAGTGTGGTAAAGCCTAATTATGTATACTCTCATTGGGCATAGGAATCCTCGACCAGTGAATGGCATGATATACGGTAAATGTTGGAGCATGGGATCCCTGGGGCACACTTTTTTATGTAAATTTGTATAATTTTTGGATATGCGCACTTCGCGAATGAGTCAATGGGTTTTGGGGTAGGTCAAAGTCCCTAATTTTGATGTAAATGGGTTTAAGGGTAAACTATGGGCCTGAAACCATGGTTTGAGACCATAGTATTTGCGCGTTATACCTGATATAAATACATAAATCGAGTCTAAGGAAAGTAGCTTTAAGTTAAAGAATAACTTGATATTGTTATCTGTATGCATCTATAATACTTTTAAGGGTTTTTCAGGGTTGGGTAGAAAGGATCTTGTCAGCTATGTGCACAGAGACCTAGTCCTGGATGTGTGCAGACTTCGTTGGTTGTGTGCGCGGAAGGGTTTTGTGTAAGGGGAAAGTTTGATGTATTGGAAGGATCTAGATTAATATAAAGGAAATATTTTGACAAATTTATTATGCTATTTCTCTGATTTATCTATTTACTCTTTCTATTTTTCTTAAGATCACACTTTGTTTGTATTGCTTATTTATCATTGTGTGAAGATATTTGTTATGGTTATGTATGCATCTTGATTATTGATAAATATGCTTAAGTGATTACACATTGTTTCTATCTGTATTTGGTTCTGTTATGCTTTATCTGCGATGAAGCGATATGTGATTTTGTCTTATTTGGTTAAGAATTGCGCGCATCTGTTTATGAATGAGACAAGTTTGTAATCGATTCGCTTAGGGCCACTTCATTATTTTCTTCCTCAGGGTGCAAAAATCTGGTTCCAACACCATCCCATACTAATTTGGGTGACACTTTGATCTACAAAAGCTGGTCATTGGAAAAAGGGTCAGTACTTGGATGGTTTTTTGGTTTCACCATAAACTATGAACTTGTTTTAGGACCCCTGAAGCCAGAAAATGGTTCTATTGCCCCATAAATGACATCTACATTCTGCAGTTGCTCGTGCTAGTACACGATGATGTGTTGTGGCTGGGAGAGTGCATCCCCATTGATGTTGCATTGATCCACGGGATCGCGGGTCTGCCCACAAAAGGCGCAGACCCCATTGCTGATTTCGGCAGAAAACCCTAAGAGAAATTTGTGGCAGAGAAAATTAAAGCCAAATACCAAGTCTCATGCAAGAGTTGAGGCTTCGTTTTTAGTGAGATAAATGACCCCGTAGTCCAGTTCAGAACACTCCTTTTGGCCTGTAAGGTGATGTGCAAGTGCATACCAAAGGAGATGCCCGCACACGTCATTTTTCTTGCTGGTCAATGCGAGAAAGGATTTTTCTATAACTAGTACAGTTATCTATGCAACGAATTCCTAGAAGATGTGCACGAAGCACAGGAGGAAGGAAACCAGTTCCATTATATGGGGTTGTTACTTTTGATTACGCTGATTGGGTGGAAGACCCCAGAGGAAACCCAGTTCCAGAGATTGAGCCCCAGATGTGTGAGGCTACATGTTATGCCACCATATGGAACTCATCAGACCCTGTGCATGCCAAGGAGAATAATATTTTTTGGGTTTTGTATGATGCTTCCATTTATCAAGCTGTACAGTCAAAGCCGCGACTATCACCCACAATATATGATCAGTATAAGAGGGTAGCTAATTTCAAGGCTACATTCCACAACATGCATATCTGTGTGAAAGGCGTTGTGGAAGGAGTGTGGTACGAGTTACCATACTTAGTGATGGAGGATGATTTTCTCAGAGTTATTGTAGAATTCCCACCAGCATGGATGACCCCTAAAATACCAGCGAAGTCGTGCACTAGCTCTCAGTCATAGAAAACAAATGAGATGGTCACTCAGAATCCTGCTGAGAAAGATGCAAAGCCAACCACCACTAGTGAAACCATTGACCTTGAAAAAAAGTGAAGCCGGAGAAGAATGGGTATGCACTAAAAGACACAGTCGAGGAGGTTGTGACACTGAAATCCAAGGGAACAAAGCGTGACTCTCAAGCCACTCGAGGATCAATAAAGAAGAGGAAGGGCTTGAAAGAAGGCGGCGAGGAGGTCTTGATGTTGACGGAGGAAGACCTCATCAAAATTACAAACATCGTCACGTCTGCAACCAAGGATCACTGGACTGACATGGAGGTGCACTATAAGACTGCACTAGAAATTTTTCAGGTCGGAATAGAAGAATTGAATATGCAAGTGAACCAGATACAAGCAAGTGTAGCTCAGGCAAGCTAGTCCAGTGCACAAGTCACCAGCACACAACCCTTATATATTGTGTTTCCAACCACCAGGGATGTCTGTATTGTACCAATCCCCACACCATATATTCATGTGGATGCCAGCTGATGCACCCAATTCCATGGTCTAAAATATATACATATTAATCTTTCTTTCTTACCTGCAGAGAAGCTGAATTTGATGCACACAATGATCACATATGATCTTCAATTCAGAAAGACAGTTTCTCACACTACAACAATGGAATCCGAAAAGTAGGCCACTGAGACAATCTCCAACTTTCACAGACACTGGACAACACCTCGAAGGAAATTCAGTAGACCCAACGCAAGATAGAGCTAGAAACTAAAGGGCCTACTACAGAGAAGTTAGTTCATCAATCCCAGGAAGCTGCAACACAAATTTTGGACATGGTGCTCCCTCTGAAATATTTTGTCAACGTGCTCTAAGCCAAGCTCAAGGAGAAGATGCCTCAATGACTTGGGACAGGTCACATGTTTGTGTTGGGGGCCCGTTGGAGTGGCATCCCCTAGGGCACACTTTTTTATGTAAATTTGTATATATTTTTCATATACGTGTTGCACGAATGATTCAAGGGGATTTGTGGTGGGTCAAAGTCCCCAATTTTTATGTAAATGGGTTAAGGGTAAACTATGGGCCTCAAACTATGGTTTGATACCATAGTATCTACGCGCTAGACTTGATATAAATATATAAATCAAGTCTAAGGAAAGTAGCTTTAATTTACATAAGAACTTGATGTTGTTATCTGTATGCATATGTAATACTTTGTAAGGGTTTTTCAAGTTTGGGTAGAAAGGCTCCTGTTGGCTATGTGCATGAAGACCTAGTCCTGGTTGTGTGTGGTCTCCGTTGGCTATGTGCGTAGAAGGGTTTTGCATACGGGGAAAGTCTGATGTATTGGAAGGATATAGATTAATATAAAGGACATATTTTGGAAAATTTATTGTGTTATTTCTCTGAGTTATCTATTTATTGTGTATGTTCTACTTAATATTGCACTGTGTCTATATTTCTTATTTATCATTGTGAAAAGATATCTATTATGGTTATTTATGCATCTTCATGATTGATAAAACTTCTTAAGTGATTACACATTTTTTAGATCTGGATCTGGTTCAGTTATGCTTTATTTGCGCTGAAGCGATCTATGATTCTATCTTATTCGATTAAGTATTGTGTGCATCTATTTATGAATGAGACAATTATGCAATAAATTTTCTTAGTGCCACTTAATTATTTTCTTCCTCGGGGTGGGGAAACCTAGTTCCAGTACCCCCCCATACTAATTCGGTTGATACTTTGATCTGCGCAAGTAGGTCATTGCTGAAAGGGCCAGTAGTTGGAGGGTTTGTTATTTTCACCATAAAATCTAAACCTGAGTCAGGACCCCTCAATCCAACAGTAAATCATAGAGGTTTATACCTTCGTTATGCCTATGAATCCTCAACCAGTGAATGGTGGGATACATGGTAAATCGTAGAGGTGTATACCCTCATTGCGCCTAGGAATCCTTGACCGGTGAATAGTGGGATACATGGTAAAGCCTAGAGGGTGGATATGGAAAAATGCTTCATGGATTAGGTGGAGAGATCTGGAGGCATCCATGCTTGTTTAGGTCATAGTGATCCATTGAATGGTATATGGCAAGATTGCAGTAAAGCCCGTAGTGTGTGTTTAATGTTTGGCCTAGGAATCCCTTGGCGAGATACATGGGACAACGAGGTTTTATAGCTAAGAGTTTGGGCCTAGAAATCCCTTGGTGTATTACGGTAAAGAATGAGGAAGATTTTGTTGGTTTTGTTGTGATTCCCACATTCATGCTTGGAATATGGTATGGGGGTGATTGGATGAAATAAATATTTGGTTTAGCACACTCTATGGTCAGGTAGAACGTGGAAGTCCCTCACTTGGTTGGATTTTTCATATGTTAATAAGATCTCTTTTCCTCTTTTGTATTATGTGAAAATGTGCTTGTTATTATGTGATTATAATGGTTTTTCTATCATTGTTGATGTTATGAAACCAGCTCCCAAAATAGAAGAAAAGAGATACCAACGCCTTAGAAATCAACCACTTCAAGGGGGAAACCTCCTTTACATTACATAAATGAGAAAACCTCCCTTCTATATATAGGATTCCATGAGGTCACAATATAATCCTAACCAACCTAACAATAATAATGTAAGGGCATAATAATAACAATATGGGGATTATAGGGGTACAACAATAACAATAAGGGGGATACACTAACAACAATAAGGGACTACACTAGCAATATAGGGCCCTAACACGCCCCTCTCCTTCAAAAAATTGTTTTCCTCAATGCTTGAGTATTTCTGGATGCTTTTGTATAAAATTCTCATCTTCCCATGTGGAATATTCAGTGGGTAAGTTCTTCCACATGATGAGATACTCTGAAATTGATCGATTTCATACCTATCAAGTTCTTTTTTCTGTGTCTGCTTCAGGTTCCAATATGATTTTTTCTTCCTCATCAAGTTTAGAAAATATTGGTTGTACAAGAATTTTATCACCTATAACCTTATTTAAGCATGAAACATGGAAAACTGGGTGCACTTGGGAAGATGCAGGAAGCTCCAATTTGTATGCCATAATACCAATATTTTTGCAACACCTTGTAAGGACCATAGTGCTTTGGCAATAATTTATTCTCCTTCTTAGCTTTCTTGAGGGAAATTTGTTTGTATGGTTGTAGCTATAAAAATACCCAGTCCCCTACATCAAAAATTCTCTCGCTGCGATGTTGGTATGACTATTGCTTCATTCGATTCTATGCCAAATTTAGGTTATCCTTTAAGAGTTAGAGAACTTGTTTTTGATGCTCGATGTGATATTCCATTGCTTGAAACCTCGAATTTTCTCTTAAAGATGATGTGATATGCGGTGGGTGATATCCATAAAGTGCCATAAATGGGGTCATTTTTTATGAAGTGTGGAAGGAAGTGTTATACCACCATTTATCCATAGGTAACCAATTGACCCATTGTGTTTTTTTATCATATACAAAGCAACGAAGATATCCTTTCAAAAATTTGTTTGCTATCTCACTTTACCCATTGGATTGAGGATGATAAGTTGAGCTATGAGCTAGTTGATTACCCAAACAAGAAAATAATTCAGTCCAAAAATTTCCATTGAAAATGGAATCTCTATCGCTTACAATAATCTTTGGGTTTCCATTTTGATTTTGAATTGTTTCCATAAATGTAGTAGAAACTATACTCGCTTTAAATGGATGAGATAATGCAAAAAAGTGCGTGTTTGGTTCCTATGATTTGACAGATTTGGCAATACCAAATGATAAGACAACATCAAACCACTTTGGGATCTCTGGATCTAGCCCTCCTTGATCCAGAGAGGGATCTCCCTATAAATGTAAAGAATAATATATCTTTGAAGTTCAATTTAAGGTATTAGGCTAGTTATAGGGCACAAAGGTTGGTGTTTTTGTTTGTTCGGTTGGAAAACATGAAAGAAGGGTTCAATACAAGGTAAATGAGTGAATGAAGAAGGATTTTGGAAATGGGGGGATAATTCAAATAAAATACAAGTCCATTGGGCAATGGGTTCATAAGAGGGCTTACTTGCAATTCAATATCCAAGGCTTTCAAGTGGGCTAGTCATCTAAATCAGAGGATCTCTTAAGATGATAGTAATGGGATGAAATGATAAGGAAATGAAGGTGAATGACAAGGAAACCTTCCAAGGTGACCACTTAGGAGAAAATATAGGGACGAGACATGCCTTAACCATCTATGATCAAACTCCTAATGAGATTAACTCTTCAGATAATAGAAAACATTCAAGATGGACACAAAGTGAAGCCTAAGATCAGAGAAAGACTTTTAACCCTCTCTTCTTTTGACATACAACTTATGGGATCTTAGAAAGGAAAACTTTTGGAAAAGGACCCTATTGAGATAGAAATAACTCTAAATCTCCCAGTTTCCCAATTCTTTCATTTAAAACCAGACAAGAACATCTAAAAACATACTCTAAATTCATACATCAGCAAGCACGGATAAAACCAACTACTATATTGGTTAAATTATCTTGAATTTATTCTTAGATTACACAATTAGCAAAAAAAATCAAAGATAAGAAGAGTAGGAAGCATTAGGGTACTTTACAGCAGTATATCCTAAGCTAGATTACTGATTCTTATCAGAGAAATGAAATATGATTGCATAACGGAGGGAAAACAGTAATAGATAGAACACATCACCAATGATTTAGATCAAGATCCAATGAACATGCTTGTAATATTAAAGAGCAACACCAGTCACATACATCAATTTCCTGCAGCTTGATATCAACTAGAAATCATCTCCCAACCTATTTTACAACTAATACACACAAAACTCTATCTCAATGAAACAGCTTACAATCCACGGTTAACCAACCTTTACAATGTGTTTCTGATGAATCCTTATAGTTGAAAGAATGAAAGTAGAGGTAGATAGAACTTTAAATGAATCATTAAAATAGAGGGAGAAGTGCTTCTGCAGCCCATTCTATCTTAATATCCTTGTATTGACTTTCAGTAAATTTGGAGGAATTGGGGGTCTTCGACAGGCTGATAATAACTCTAGAGATATGTTCCTTGATGTACTTTCCTGGCTGCAGTACTCTGTTTGTAATCTTAGACAAGTAAGGTAGATAAATGACTTTCAGGCCTTCCATAATTTCTAACTAATGCTCT
Organism: Pinus albicaulis; assembly: GCA_034641835.2. Classification (NCBI taxonomy): domain Eukaryota; kingdom Viridiplantae; phylum Streptophyta; class Pinopsida; order Pinales; family Pinaceae; genus Pinus; species Pinus albicaulis. Next base: position 131,298,729 of record CM076579.1, read on the forward strand.
GGCAATCTTAGGACTACTGTCAGGGTGATGATCTTCTCAGGAACTAGATGGAAAATAAAAAACACTATGGGAACTTGTCCTTTCTTGGGAAAGAACATTCTGCTGATGTGAAATCACTGATATGGCTTGTTTCATGTGCTTTAGCCCATATTAGGCCTTCTGGATCATTTTTAAGGTCTTCAATCTGTATCTTCGTCCCTTAAACACTGGATTATGGCACAAATATTCAATAATAGGCTTTAAATCCCTTAATCCTGACACTGATACTCTTTGTTGCTTCCTTTCTTATCTATTTGTGAATATGCAGGTTTTAATGGCACTGGAGGGTTTGAAATAGGGTTTAACACTGATTCTTTTGATAAAAAATTCTTAAAACCTTCTCAGGTGTCTTCCCTACACTGTTCGGCTCTGCAGAATGGCGTTTTGCACCCTATATTTCCTTGTCCGTGACTGTGAGACAGAGAGTGATTTTCACCATCCGTGACCCTACAAAAACACAATAAACATGTTATAAAATTAATGGGAGTGGAAGAGGATTGCTATGGGGGCTCGTGGAGGATGGAGAGCAGCGGCGAAAATGGTGGATGCAGTGAAGAAAAACTATGAAAATCATGGCGGAATGGAAGAAAACTGGCCTGATGAAAGTCTGGGGCATTGGGCATTCTGGACCGTCGCATCAAATTAAACAAGGGAAATCTATAGTCCAGATTAATCAATGAAGTTGTTTAGACTGTTAGACTGGTGGACAATAAATGGAGGTGTATTTATATTAGAGCCGTTGTATCATAGCAATGGACGGCTATGATCGCTCGATGCAATCAAGGGGGGGAATAAGTGAATGGAAGACAAGAAGAGGTGATGAGGAATTTGGGCCATCGGATTAGAGAAATAAATGGCTAGGATCACTTTACAAGGTCAGATGGTGTGGAAAATGAGCAGAGGCAGTATTATGTTATGGCCGTTCGATCGAGACGATGAACGATGGTGATTTTCCCGACGAAATCACTAGGAGGGCTAACGAAAAACAGACCATGGAGGCCGCGATGAAATATAGGCCATTAGATTAGGATCAACCGACGGCTGTGATCAAATGAGGAATTGCACTGCGGAGGATGGTGGTAAGCAGAAATCAGCAGCGGTTTTCGTGCGGGGTCGGAGGCGATAAATGGTTTTCACAAAATTTGTGCGATTCCATACACTGCACGCCATGTGGCAGAACAAAACCACCAATATCGCACAATTTCTAACCGTTAACGTCCAACGCAAAAAAAACACGATAATCTCTTTGGCCGTTGGATGTAGGGCGGGGAGATCTGACGGTGGAAATGACAGCGCGATGGGGAAAGGTGCATGGGGCAGAAGTGGGCCATCGGGTTCACTGTGGACCATTGGATCAAGCAAACGGACGATTAAGATTTGATATCAAGCCACAATGTTTTTGAAAGGGAAATGGAGACTTAGAAAGGTGGGCGTAGTGCGACGTGATCTAGACCATTGGTTCTTGTGGATTCAACGGTCCACATCCGTTTAAATATCTCAATCGTCAAGGAAGGGGAAATGGACTGGAAGAGTGAATGGAGACTAGATGGTCGTCGATCTTGTGCAGATCGATGGTTGATAATTCACCTGAATCAACACGGCGAGGAAAAGAAAAAATAAAAGGAAAAAGGGTTTTGATATGGTTTTTCAAAATTTTAAGCACTTGTTCACACTGCTTAGGTCCCGTGAAGGAGGGGTTAAGGAGAAATAAGCCCTCAGGGGCTTAACCTTTAATGGAGCAGAAAAAGTAGTTTTTATGCTTTTCAAAGGGTTTTTTTGGGGTTTTTAGCACCCGGTTGCGGGGCTAGGGGCTTATGAAGAAAGGGGATGAGCTGTATAAGCCCTCAGCGGCTCAAGCCTGTCATAGTGTAAAATAGGGTATTTTAGACCAAATCTAGTGCTTTTTTAGGCCAAATTAGGGGTTCTGGTAGGTAGCAAAGGGGATTTTTAAACCAAATGAAGGGAGCCATAAGGTTTAAAAGAGAATTTTGATGGGATGGAGGGTTAGTGAAGGGATTTTGGAGGACTTTTGTGAGGCAAATAGGGGTGCAAAGTGAGGCTTTTGAGGGGATAAAATGGAGTAGATGGAGGTCTCTTTGAAGAATTTGCTTTCACAAACAGTGAAGCTTATCAAATGGAAACAGTAGTGAGGATTTTTCAAAGGACATAGGACATATAAAGGCTTCAAGGATGATATATTTTCAAGGAAAATGTCTCTCTTGAAGGCTTAGAAACCAAATTAGCCACCTGTTTGCTATGCCAAAATTTTATAGGTGGCTAACAGTGGCTCCACATGGGGATGGCATGTTCTTGAAGGTGTCAAGAAATTCATATTCAATTCTTTGGAAGTAGGACAGATGCTTGATCCTTGGCTATCTTTTCCTTCTTTGATTAGCTGCTACAAATCATGAAAACATCATATCAACAGTAATATTCCCCAAACAATCTACCTACCCATCCTACTATCCTAACATTTTTTCTTCAAGGTGCATTTAGACTTGCAGACCTTCTTCATCATTTTTTATTGAAAGCAAAAAACACTAATCTAATTCTACCCTTATTCCTCCATGAGACCAGATTAGACAGTTGGCCTTGTAGCTTCTCTACCTACACTAATATCTGCTAGGATTAAACTGTCTAGCAGATTTCTTTCTCTACACTCTAAAATAGAAATTTAAAGACAGTCAAACCAGGATTAGACTTTCTGGTTTTCTGTGGGTCCCTGGCATAAAGACAGCTGCACATGAACTGAAATTTGTAGGAAATTGAAACCAAAATTGTGAAGGCTTGCAATTGTGAAACTTTAGAGCATCCTTCTTTCTCTTGTGACTCAGATTTTGAGCTTGTTAGAGTCATTTTTCTTCTTCATTCCAGCTCTGGTTTTGAGTTTGTTAGAGCTGATTCTTCTTATTTCTTTGCTGGTTCAGGTTTTGAGCATATTAGAACCAGATTTCCCTTTCTTTGGCTCAGGTTTTGAGCTGATTTGAGCCATTCTTTTGGAGCTTCGAAGGTTCAAGTTTTGAGCTTGTCTAAACCTTTTCTTTTCTCCTTTTTTTTGTATTTTTCCTTTTTTTTTTCTTTAAAACTGAACAAAGAAATGGTATTTACAATGGAAGTGAAAAATTTAAACTCTAAACTTTAGCAGTAATAATGTTTGAGCATCCTGCCATTGACAAGACCCCCAAACAGATCTATGCCATCTAATTCTTGCAGAAAAAATGCATTTGGACAAGTGGTGGATTGAATAACATAAGGGCCTTGCCACAAACTGTCAAATTTGCCATGCTTACCCTTATCTTCTCTTCTAGAGTCCCACTTGAGCACCTTATCTCCAATTTTGAAGTCACAAGCCTTTTTTTTCTTATCAAACAAATTTTTGATGTTATCTTGCACTTTTTGAGCTCTGTTGTAGACTTCTTCCCTTGTCTGCTGGAGATGTATTGTTTGATTGATCCTCCTTACCATGCTGTCTTCTTCTAACTGTATTTCTTGGACTAATTTTATCACTGCTACCCCTAGGCTGGTAGGGAACACTGCATCTACTCCATAAACAAGATGGTATGGAGACATTCCGATGGATTTCTTTGTAGTTAGTCTGTCTGCCCATAGAGCATGCACCAACTTGTTATTCCATGATTTTTTATTCTCTTCAAGTAGCTTCTTGATGATGGTCACCAAAATTTTATTTCATGATTCTTCTAGCCCATTACCCTGAGGATAATAAGCAGTACAATGACCAAGTGCAATCTTATACCTGTGACAAAAATCAATCATCTTTTTGGAACCAAAAGCAGCAGCATTATCAGTGATAATCTTCCTAGGGCATCCAAATCTAGATAGGATATGGTCTTCAAGGAATTTTATGATAAAATAATCTGTGGCATTCATAGAAGGGATGGCCTCTATCCATTTTGTGAAATAGTTTGTGGCTGTGAGAATCCATTTGTGTTGGGCAGATGAAGCACGATGGATTTCTCCTATGAAATCGAGGCCCCACTGTTGAAAAGAAACTTCAACAGTGATTGGTTGTAATGGTAAAGGGAGGAGTTTTCTTTTGCCCTCAAATATTTGGCACTTATGGTAGGAAACTATCATTTTATGTACATCTTGGAAAAGGGTGGGCTAGTAAAAACCAGCTCTAAGGATTTTGTTGGCAGTGGTTTTCCAGTATATATGGCCTCCACACTCTCCTTCATGGAATTCATGTTTAATCCTCTCTGCATCAACTTCAAGCAAACATTTAAGCAATAAACCATTGACATTTTTCCAATATAAACATTCATTTAAAATGCAATAATTCCTAGCTTTTAACTTTAAAAACCTTGCCTTTGTCTTTGATAAATCAGGAGGAGCATTAAGATTTGTAAGTACATACAAGATGTCAGCATACCAAGGCGAGTTTTGGAATTTTTCTTCAATAGTAGGAGCAGGTAATCCTTCATGTTCATCCAAGGCATCTACCATGTTTATGTCAAGGGCCTGTAAGTTAGATTCAGCCATTAATTGTGCCAAGCCTTGGCCCTTGATGAGTTTTGTGGGTTTGATTTCCAAATCATACTCTAGTATCACCGCAATCCATTTACCTCTTTTTCCATCTGGATCTTGTGACAAAATATCTTTCACCACTATGTTAGGCACATAAGCAATGATGTGAGAATGTATAATATACACCCTGAAATATTTTAAGGCCTTTACCAAGGCATAGGCCTTCTTTTCCATTATATTATATTTCAAAGGAGCATCTCTTAGTGCCTTTCTAAAGAAAGCAATTGGTTGCTCATGTCCTTCTGGGTTTTTCTACAACAAGACAGTAGCCATGGTATGCTCTGATGCAAAGAAGAATATAAGGAAATATTTTGTGAAAACTGGGCTGATTAGAACTGGTGCTCGGGTAAGGGAAATTTTTACTAGTTCAAAGGATTTTTTGGCCTCTAGAGTCCATTCAACTCATACTTCTTTCTTAAGCATGTTTATCATATTTCTCAAGAGTTCTGCTAAGTTGGGAATAAACCTCCTTAAGAAGTTAATTTTCCCAATAAGGGACTGCAATTATTTTATGTTTCTTGGGTGGCTAATCTGCAGTATTCCCTCAACTCTTTTTGGGTCTATTTTAATCCCATTTTCTGATATAATATGGCCCAGAAGCTTACCTTCTTGGAGGCCAAATACAGTCTTTTTGGGATTTAAAGATAGCCCAAACCTTCTGCACTTCTCAAAGACCTTTTTTAGATGTTTAAGGTGCTATTCATCAGTTTTGGAATAAAATTTTATGTCATTGAGATAAATTAAAATGAAGTGCCCTATTTCCTCTGAAAAGGCAATGTCCATAGCTCTTTGGAAGGTTGCACTAGCATTCATTAGTCCAAAAGGAATTTTCACGTACATGAAAGTGCCCTAAGGAGAGGTGAAGGTTGTTTTTAGTTGATCTTCTGGGGGTACTAAGACCTAGTTATACTCTGAAAAGCCATCTAACAGAGAAATCCTCTTTGAACCAACTACCCTTTGTAGGATGTGCTCCATTTTTGGTAAAGGGTAATTGTCCTTTAGGGAGGCTCTATTAAGGTTTCTAAAGTCAATTCACAGTCTGGTTTCTCCTGTCTTTTTCCTTATGACCACTAGGTTAGATGCCCAATTAGAAAACCTCACAGGCACTATGATTCCTGCCTCATACATTTTCTTGATTTCCTTTTCCACTAGAGGCAATTGTACTGGGTTAATTTTGCGCAGTTTTTGCCTAAAGGGTTTCTGGTTTTCTTTCAAGGGGATTTTATGCTAGATAATCTCCGTGTCATTGGCTTTTAAGCCCTCATAACTCCAAGAAAACACATCAACAAACTCTTTGAATAGATCAATTTATTTTTGTTTGGTATGGGCAGGCAAAGACTTAGATAATTTAATAATTTTAGGCTTATCCTTGCTGCCTATATTTCATTCTTCAACATCTGATTCAGTGTGTTCTATAGTGGGTTTCTTTGCCACATCATTAAAATAAAAAAGGTCCTCTAGGGGTGCTAATCCTCTGGGTATGTTTTTATCTTTGGACTGCAGCACCTCAATGTCTTCTCTATCTGTTTTCATGTATTCTTCAGTTTGCTTTTCAAATTCTTTGGTCAACATGTTTATTTCTTCATTGGGGGATGGTTTTTCTTCGTCAGGGGGCTCTCTATCTACACAGTTTTCATCGGATTTAGAGTCTGAATTAGGTAACTCAAACTCATTCCTGCAGAGAAAGAAATCCTCTATCTGTTTGTCACCCTCAAAGACCTACCAATATTTCTCATTATCTGGCACTGCAGGTCTATATTTTGTTTGAATAATGATTTGTTTGTCACTAGGTGATTTTTGATATGAACTAGCAATGTAGGCTAATCCATTTGCAATAATGTCCTGGTCCCTAGGGATAAACACAAGCTCATATTCTACAAATGTTTTCAACAGATCCATGGCATCATTTTTGTATGCCCTTAATCTAGGATGCTTTGCAGTGTACTCTCCATTCACTTGTTTGATGAATAACTCAGAGTCTCCATGTACAACCATCCTTTGGGCTCCTAGTTTTTTCAATAGATTTAATCCTAGGATGAGAGCCTCATACTCTGCAATGTTGTTTGTGCATTTAAAGTCTAGTTTGAAGGCATAGCTCTCAACATAGTTGCTTTCAGTGTTATGCAACCATATACCAGCTCCTACATTCTTTCTGGTACAAGACCCGTCAAAGTTCATTCTCCATAAGGTATTGTTTGCAGATCTGTTATCATTTTCATCCCTAATGCTATGTTCACCCTTATGTAATATTCTGAGGTCTGCACCAGGCTGCGTTATGTTTTTTTATTTAGGATTTTGATGGAGTTCAGAGTGATGAGTAATTTGTTGTTTTCAATATTGGTTTTGTTCACTCTGATTTTTTGATTCAACACACTGTTCAAGGGTTCCTCTCTTGTTTTCATCTATTTATAGAGCTGCCATTATGTTCGAATTTGTGGCTTCTACTATGTTATTTAAATCTGTGTTTCCTAGCTCTTGTTCATCAGTAAACTCATCATTGCAAAGGATAAAATATTCTAGGTCTATGTGGATAGACTAGAGAGGGGAATTTTCTGGTTTCTCTGGGCTACTAACCATGAATTTCATGTGTGCCTCTCTATGTAATATTCTAAGCTAGCTAAAGGCAGGGATTGTGGCATATGTCATGTCCATCTGCATTGTACCTTGCAGCTTGGCACCCCATGATATTGATAGCAACATGCCATACTTAGGAGGCACATCTTCCACTACGACATCCATTACCATGCATTTGGCTGGGATTTGGGTCAAATTTGCACAGAGATCTTTGATTAGGCCAAGGCACTTCACTCTGCTAGAGTCAAAAGAATATAAATCCTTATAAGGTCTGGTTATCTCTAGGCCTAGCTTCTCCATAATCACCTTTGGCATGAGGTTGTGTGAAGCCCTAGAATCATTCATAGCATTATGCAGGATTTTGTCATGGATATTGAGACTGACATAGAAGGGAGGCACCACCCCTTCCTGAAATTTCCCTTCAATTTTTGGGCCAAACAAGAGGGCAGGTTGATCATCATTTAAATCGACTGCGTCACTGTTTTCTCCTAAGTTTAAAGCTTTAAAAATTTAACCTTTATATACATCCTGAGTAGCCAACTCAGTGAGAGGGACACAAAATTTGATTTTGGCTATCTCACTTTCCAAATTGAAAGGAGACTAAATTTTTGAAAGGTTCAATTCTGTTTTGTTAGCCACTATTTTATTGGCAAAATCAACTTGCTGATTCTCGCTATGTACAATGTTTGAAGCTGTTTTATCAGGATCTGTTAGGTCCCTATATTACTAGTATAGTCCCTTATTATTGTTAGTGTAACCCCCTTATTGTTATTATTGTACCCTTGTAACCCCCATTTTGTTATTATTGTGCCCTTAAATTATTATTGTTAGGTCGGCTAGGATTTCATTGTGGCCCACTAGGATTACATTATGGCCCCATGGACTCCTATATATAGAAAGGAGGTTTTGTGAATTGTATCATCCAAGAATTGTGCATTTATGTAATGTATTGGAGGTTGCCCCCTCGAAGTGGCTTATTTCTAAGGCTTTTATATCTCTTTTCTTCTACTTTTGAAGCTGGTTACACAACATTGGTGTCAGAGGTTTGGATTCAGGGTTTAAACTTCTCCAAGCAGGGTCATCGTGGAATTTTCGCTGATTTTTTTCTACGAAGTGTCGAAAGTAAAAGTTTTAGGGTGCGAAAGCTGAAATCTGAGGAAGATTTTCTAAACATTGTAGAGCTTGGTTCGCGATATTTTTGGAATATCATGCAGCCAGAGTTAGGTATTTTCAGCTCTCGCAGGTCATCGTATAATTTTCGCTATAGAATTTTTTTCTACGAAGGTTCAGAATCTGGTCGTATGGTCACCGAAAACTAAAATGCGAGAAATTCTTCAAAAGAATTTGAGCTTGGTTCGCAATATTTTTGGAATATGATCTATGGAAAGTAGTGCTTTTTCGGGCTCTGAATTTCATCTCAAAGAGGTGATCGTGGGAAAAGTTCAATAAATCTCTCTCTGGGCAGTGGATTTGAGTGCCGTAAAAATTGGTCACAAGTAAACGGACTGTATTTGCTTGGCTATCAATTTCAGAGACAAAGGACGAAACAGTGAAATGTGGCAAGTCCTACAAATTTTCTCTACTGAACAAGTCCAAAATTAGGTCATTATGGGAGATTGGACACAACTTTGCCTTGGGGAATCCAAATTAGATCAGACCTTTGGAATTTGAAAGAAGCTTCTGCAGAGGAGCTTACGGGGTTGAATTTTTTTTTCTATTGACTAATTCTGTTTATGTATATATTGATACAAAAGCTCGGCTCGAAATTTGGATTGCTTGAGGCTTTGGGCTTGGCTCCTTTGCCGCGTAAGTTCGGTTTCGAAGGCGCCTACAGTATGACTTGGTATGTTACACGCCCATTTTTTTTTCTAAATCTGACTAATTCTATTTATGTATGTATATTGATACAAAACTGCCTCAGCTCAGCTGGATTAGCCTGAGACTGGGCTTGAAAGCCAAGCGTAGTTCTGGTTCGAAGCTGCCCATACAGGGAAACCAGCTTGAGAGCAATATTTACACCGCCCATGTGCAGGGAAACCAGTGGAGTACAAGTGTTTGTTTTATCACAGTAGCAAAAAACTAACATTGACATGAACCAAAAACTAGAGAACTGTAAAGTGCTGTAAAAACCAACATTGCTAACAGGAAAACCTGGTTGAACGAGTCTACTGCGTCCCGACATAGAAATTTCAGATGGAGTTGGAAGGCGATGGCTGCTCTTCCACTATCGGGCAGCTATAGGCAGCTCTAGGATCTTCGACATCGCTCTGCTTGTTGCGCTCATCCGCAGCTTGTTCTGCTTCAGAATTGACCTGCGACGGTGAGGGAAAGGCTGCACCAGAGGGTGGTGTGTCAAAGTCTGCAGGATCAGGTGAGGCTGCATTATGAGAGGGAGCAGGGGAGGGGCGAGGCTCGCCAGGAGGGGGGCACGAGGGGATGGAGGAGCATCCTCACACAAAGTGATGGTGATGTATGCAGTGATAGTAGGCCGATTGGAGGCGCTATCGAACCTCAAATCTGCTCTTTGAGTGGTTTGCCGAATGATGCGGTTGCTGGCAGAAGGAGGAGCAGGGGAGGTGGTGCGAAGAGGAGCATTGGGCGTGCGAGAGACAGAGGGAGAGCCATAATCATAAGCCGGGGGAGAATCAGAAGAGAGCCTGCTGGAGGAGGGGTTATCGCTCGTCGATCTTCCTCTGGAGCTTCCGCGCCTCGCAGCCATGCGTGGCCTCAGTCTAGGCATTGCAATGTCGTGAGGTTGGGGAGGCGGGAGTGAGTCGGCAGCAGTGGTAGAACCCGGGCCAATCTGCACAGGAGCGCGAGGAGGGAGCGGTGTAGCACTGTGGACACCCGAGCAGAGAACACTGTGGGAGAAATGAGCGCCTGATTCGAACTCAATGCAACTGTAAATCGAACATCGCCTGCCCGTGCTTGTGCGAACATTCGGCTCCGCGCAGTGGGGTGGGCATGTGCTATTCAAAGGCACCATATAGACCCTCAAATTGCCGAGTAGGGTCACCATGCGAGCTTGACGATAGACAGTGGTCTCGGTTATCCAGAGAGGGAGAGTTATAATAGTCGAGCCAGGCAGAACAGAGGCCTTGTTATGCCGGCGTTGGGTTGAATAAATGCTACCTGCAGCCTTAGTAAATGCGGGTGTGGTGGCGCCGTGGAGGCCCATGTGGCTACCACGCGCCGGATGCCTTGGGAATTGGCCATAGCCAATGAGCCCCATTGTCTTACTGTTCATCCGCATCCGGATTGTTTTGATCATTTTGCACCAAGCTGATGCAATTCTGGAGAAGAACCCTGTCATTGATGATATGGATAGGGCCATGATTGAGAGTATCTGTGCTTTCGACTCCTAGATTGGCTAGGAGGTCCGCAACTTTATTGCCTTCTCTTCTGGTGTGAACGAATGAAATTGCTTGATTGTTGCTCACCCATCTGCTGAGTTGGTCGAGGCGTGAGGCCATTCTCCAACTGTTCACAACTTTGTGGGTTCTGGTGCCTTGGAGAAGCTGAGTTGCAATGGTTATGAGGATCTTGGAGTCTCCTTCTACTATGATGGGAGTTAGATTGTAGAGGAGGGAAAGGGTAAGTCCTTGCCAGAGACCTTCCAATTCCGCCGAGTTGTTAGTGTCCCATCCTATTGACCCATAGTAGATAGCAATAGTGTTCCCTTGAGAATTTCTGAAGATGCCTCCAAAACCTGCCGGGCCTGGATTCCCCTTCGAAGCTCCATCGAAATTTAATTTGTATATGCCTGGGGGGGGGTGGCGTCCAGTAGTTGGCGGTGTCAGTAGTATGTGCTAGACCTGGTCTTAATCTTCAGTTGCCAATTTTGCCAAACAGCTACTTCCTTAGGCTGTTTTGGGAGATCCTCTTCCTGCCATGTTTGGAGAGCAAGTGTCTCTTGGAGGTTTTTGCTGAAAGTGTCCCAGATGATGTCCAAAGGAGTTGTTTGGAGTTTGAATATCCTTCTATTGCGTTCCTTCCAGAGAGTCCAGAAAAGGAGGCCTGGGATTAATTGCCAGAGGTAGTTAAGTAAGGGACTGTTGTAAGGTCGCTTGGGCCAGTTGCGCAAGATGTTGACGAGATCTCCCTTTGGTTTTGTGCGTTGACTTCTGAAGCAAATTTTTTCCCAGAGATTGTGGGCATAGTGGCAGGTTAGCATAAGGTGCTGCGTAGTTTCTTCCTCACGTTTGCAGTTTGGGCATTGGGAAGGGCCAATGAAGCCACGCCTGAGTAAGTTGTCCCAAGTTAAGATTCTCCTGTGACTGAGAAGCCAAAGAAAAGTGGAGATTTTGGGCCATGTACCTGGAGCCCAGACCAATTGCCAAAGTCTGTCTTGTGGGAGCTGGATCGGGTGCATGATGGCGAAGGCTTCTTTCGTTGTGAACAAGCCTTTGGGAGAGTAGCCCCAACGAAGGATATCCGGTTCTCCTGAGAGTCTTATTTTCCTTCTTTGTAGTTCCTGCTGGAGAGCTTGTTGTATATGCTGGGTAGCATTGGGTAGGATAGAGGTCAGGGGCTTCCATTGTCTATAATCACTGGAGTCAGTGGGAATCCAACTTTGGTTGACTGTGAGTTCTTCCATATTAATGGGATGATCAATGTTGGAGAGACTGTGAGTGTCATTGAGTGGTGGATGTTGCTGCCAAGAGTCGGTCCAGAATCTAGCTGTGCGCCCATTTCTTATTTCCCAGAAGCTGTGCTGTTGTATGAGGGAGAAGTGCTGCTTGGCGGCATTCCATATGAGTGATCCAGTTGCTCCAGGTTGAAGTCTAATGAGGTCTTCCGGTGGCCTGTTATTGGCGTATTTAGCATTCCATATTCTGGCCCAGGGTTTCTGAGGATTGGAGAGCCAATTCCACCACAGTCTTGCCCCCATAACTTCGTTGCTGTGTATGGGATTTCTGAGCCCGAGACCTCCTGCTGCTTTGGGAGAGCATACCGTGCTCCAATGGACAAGAGCCCATTTATTTATTTTTTCTGAGGAGCCCCATAGGAATCGGCGTTGAAGATTTCTGATTTGGTTAAGCACCCATTTGGGAGCTGCTAACACAGAGAACAAGTAAAGAGGCATGGACTGAAGGACCGCTTTTATGAGGATGAGTCTGCTAGGTAGATTAAGAGCTCTATGAGTCCAAGTGGAGAGCCGCGTTTCCAGTTTTTCCAGCAGAAGATTCCATGTGGAGTGCTTAATAGCAGTGTCAATAAGAGGTGCCCCGAGATATTTGGAGGGAAGATGGGCTGTAGAGAAATTAAGAATTCTGGTGATGCTGGCTTGAATGATTGCAGGGGTGTTGAAAAAGAAGAGCTGAGACTTGGAGACATTGACAGTCATGCCAGAGGCGGTTGAGAAGAGGTTAAGAATCTTTTTGAAGGATCTTGCTTCTTGGACTGAAGGGAACCCGAAGAGCATATTGTCGTCTACAAATTGTTGGTGGGTGGTGAGGGAGCCATGAAGATTGAGGCCACGCAGCTGTTGAGAGAGGACGGCATTTTGGATGAGTCTGCTGAGACCTTCTGACATGAGAACAAAGATGAAGGGCGATAGAGGGTCGCCTTGTCGAATACCTCTTGAAGGTTTAAAAGGTTTGGAGGGTATGCCATTGATGAGAATGGAGGTCAGGGGGGTGGAAATGAGAGACAAAATCCATCTTATCCACATTCTGTCAAAACAAAATGCTAGGAGGATGCTTTGAATGTACTTCCAGCTTAACTTATCAAATGCTTTAGATAAATCGATTTTTAGGAGCATACCTGGCTTCTTGGTAGTATTGAGGGAATGAATGACTTCATGAGTGAGGATGATGCCGTCCATTATTTGTCTACCTTCTACGTAACCTGTTTGTTCAGGCGATATGAGGAGAGGCAGCAGAGGCTTGAGACGGTTGGCAATGACCTTGGAGATGATTTTGTATATTACATTGCATAGAGCTATGGGCCGGAATTTCTCTGGAGTGCTAGGCTGCTTTTCTTTCGGAACTAGAGCAATGAAGGTTGCGTTTAAGGATGGAAGAAGCCAATGAGCAGCTCTGGACTCTTCAACTAGCTGCCATACTTCTTCTTTAATGAGTTCCCAAAAATTGTGGAAAAAATTAGAGGTGAAGCCATCTGGCCCAGGTGCCTTCCCTTCTTTCATTTGGGTTGCTTCCAATTCAACTTTTGAAAGGGTGACCGGGCGAAGCAGCATTTTGTTGTGCTCCTCAGTGATTAGTTTAGGGATGAGCTGAGAGATTTGCTCTATTGCCGGCTGTCGATCCACTGAGTGATCCTCCTGCTGTATGCTCTGAAAGTGATCCAGGAGGACTTGTTCGATTTCCTCTTGTTGTTCCACTTTTGTCCCTTGTGGATTAATAATATGAGGAATGCGATTTTGCATCCTTCTCTGTATGGTTGACCTGTGGAAAAACTTCGTGTTCCTCTCCCCCTCCTTCAGCCAGGTTATCCTAGATTTCTGCCGCCATAGGAGTTCTTCTTGTTTGCATCTTTCCTCTAGCTGCTTGTGTAGGTCCTGTTCCTGAGTGGCCAGCTCTTCAGTTCTTCCTTCATTGATGATTTTTTGCTGAGTGGCTTCCATTTTGTTCTCAAGAGTTCTGATGTCTTGAAGGATATTTCCGAAAACAGAGATATTCCAGTTCTTGATGACCATTCGGAGGTGCTTGAGTTTTTGTTGAAATTGGTACATCTTCGAGCCTGAGGGAGGAGTGTAGCTTTGCCAAGCTTGTGTGACCATGTCTTTAAAAGAGGCGTGAGTGAGCCAAAAAGCTTCGAACTTGAAGGGCTTTTTGTATTGAAGACCAACGTTCTGCCAATGGAGCAGAATAGGCCAGTGGTCCGACCCACTCTGCGGTAAGATTGAAGCCATAAGATCCCCTCCTAGGTGGATTGCATTGTCAGAGATGAGGAAACGGTCAAGTTTAGAGGCAATCTGCTGATTTCCAGATCTCTTATTGCTCCAAGTGAATGTGCCATTGGAGAAAGGCATGTCTATGAGCCAGCTGTTGGCTATGAAGTTTCTGAAGTGGGTACTGTCCTGGTCTGCTCTCAGTCTTCCACATCTTCTTTCTCCCATTCGTGTAATCATGTTGAAGTCTCCTGCAACGACCCAAAGCGGAAAAGTCCTGTTTGCATTCAGATATGTTATGGTGTTGAGCAAGGCCCGTTTCTGAGCTGAATCCTGTGGGAAGTAAACATTGGATAGGTGCCCGTGAATGTTGGTTCCGATAGGATGGAAAGTAGCCTGTAAAATGTGTTGAGCGGCATGGTAGTTAGACAGATCTATGTATTGAGTGTCCCAGATTATTGCAAGTCCTCCTGAGGCTCCTGAAGCATCCACTGCTATTGAGTTGCAACTAGGCCAGACCTTTGTCAGGAATGTTTCTAGAGTTTCACTGCTGCATTTTGTTTCTTGTAGAAAGAGTATATTTGGTCTTTCTTTCTGTATCATGTTTTTAAGTATTTTGTGCTTTCCGGGGCTGTTGAGCCCTCTAATGTTCCATGAGATCAACTTCATTGAGAACTGTTTGTCAGAGGTTTAAAGAACCTTGTAAGCTTAGGATACCGGCCTGAGTCCACCAGTATTTGCCCTATGGTAATGGTGCGTTGCCAATCTGGCTTTCGCCCTCTTTTCCTTGAGTCTTTTGTGATTTTTAGCCTGTCCCAGTGACTACCAGGTTGGATGCCGAGCTTCTTTTGCTGATGAGCATTTGAAAAGACTTTTTCTAGTTTGTCAATATGGTGAGGATTGATGGTGTCGAAGTTCTGATTTAAGCAGGCTTCCTCTAGCTCTGAAATGTCCTGTTCGCCTAGATCCAGGCCTTCGGGTTCCTCTTCCATGTGAATCTCTTGACTTTCGTTAATCATAGCTTGATTTGAGGGGTTAAGCTGGGTATGAGTGTTGTCTACTTCCATTTTGGTTGGATGCCAGGGTAGAAGTTTGATCTCAGCAGTGGGTTTGTCAGGGAAGGTTTCGGAAGGAGCTTTTTGTTCAGGAGATTGCGTTGTGTTGGGCTTGGTCACAGGTTTAGGTTGACTCGAGGGCTGTGAAGGGACAGCATTCTGACTGGGATCAATCTCAGGAGTGGCATTAGGGTTGGCAAGAGCAGCGAAACTATTACTGGTTGAAGGAGTATCAGTGGGGAGAGAAGGTTTCTTACCTGGGACTGGAGGTTTTTTGCCATGTCTTCTTCTTTGTGTGACCTTGGTGAAGCCGTCTGCCTCCTGAGTTGCCTCCGTCTCGTTTCTTGCCTGAGCTTGTGTGGTGAGGGGACAATCTCTGAAGAGATGCCCTAGTGCATGGCATCTTCGACATCTGAATGGGACATGCTCATAGTCTATCGGCTGGATCCACTCAAAATCATCATGATATATGCTGATCGCATCTGGTAGGGGTTTGTCCAGGTGCATTTGAACACAGATGCGTGCATACGAGGTGTAGCGATGTAGCTTTGTTTCTTCTGCTGTTTTGATGAACTCCCCCAGGCCTTGGCCTATTGCTTGAAGAGATTCCTCGTCCCAGTATTCTATTGGTAGTGAGTATAGGCGTATCCAGACAGGTGCCCAATTGAAATTTTCTTTGTCTGGGTTAAATCTTTCTACCCAGTTGTGGAGATACAACCCTGCTGAGTTGAAGAAGTAAGGCCCTCCATCCATTACTCTATTGCGATCTTCTAAGCAGTTGAAAATCGTTGTAAAGAACCCCTTTGCGCCTAGCTGAAGCGTAACTTTCCCTTTGGGTTTCCATTTGGAGGCAACCCAGCCGTATAGGGCTTTCTCAGTCGGCCAGAAGCCGATGAACTTGCCAATGAGTGCGTGATCCTTCATGTACTGGATTCGAGCATTGATCCGATGGCTAGGCAGTTCGATTTTTGGTCTTTCCGTTGCTATGGGTTTGCAGGTGGAGGATTTGGGCGCCTCTGCCTCTGGCTGAGTATGCGTGGTCGTATCCTTTTGGGCCTGCGTTTCCTGGCTTTTGCCCGCTGATTCATTACTCTGCACGGAGCTTGCGTGGGTGCCGTCTTTGGTATTAGGGGGGGGTTGCCCTCCCCCCCCCGATCTGGACGCCATGAGCAGAGTTCAGGTCTTGCGAGGTGCTTGGAAGCCGTCCGATTGTTAGGTCAGAGGCGCCGGCAGACTAGGGTTTCTTCAGAGACGAGTTGCGAGCGCATCAG